>JANHFX010013942.1:0-18190 GCA_027560015.1 Chloroceryle amazona | reverse complement strand
GAGAATCTGCTCCATGATCTTCCCAGGCACAGAGGTGAGGCTGACAGGTCTGTAGTTCCCAGGGTTCTCCTTTCTACTCTTTTTAGATAGGTGTAACATGTCCCTTCTTCCAATCACCAGGGACTTCACCTGACTGCCATGGCTTCTCAAATATTGTTGAGAGTGGCTTGGCAACTACAGCTGCCAGTTCACAAAGAAAATTGGATGCCCTGAGTGGGTGTCTTTAGTTTTGGCATAGGCTTTTGGAGAAGCTGGGTGTGCAGATGCTCTCTGTGCCAACAAAGACAGTGCTACAATTTGTGGGGTCCTGGGGGAATTCAGTGTCCTGCAAAGGCATGGCCAGCAGCTCCTGCCCCGGCCGGAGGGGCTCAACCCCTGCCTGCCAGATACTGGAGTCGGCAGAGCCTGGATGGTTCAGAGCTGGGCCAGTGGGGAGCTGCCATTGAGTCCTGGTGCTCTTCGAGGTGCTGCCACCTGGGAGTGGCCACATATATGGGGCATTCACCCGGTGCAGCCTGCCCATGACCCCCTAGCACCCTATTGTCTAAATAGTTAAAATGCTTTGACAAAAATCTCAAACTTCAGCTCAAAACAGTCTCTGTAATAATACATTATTGCATCTGTCTTTGCTAACATCAAAAAATACCTCTGGTATTATCTTACTAGAAATTAGCAAGACCTTGGAACAGTTCTTTCACTATTCAACATCAAATTGGCAAATCTGTTCACATATCCATAGCAAAAAATTGAAATCTCTAATCTACTACAGGTAGATCAGTTGCTTTCAAAAACATAACTGTTTTTTATGGTAGGGTGTTCTTCATTTATACTAAATCATTTTTCAGCCATAGGTTTACAGTGAGAAGATTCAGGAGCAGAAACATCCATCTCTGAAACAACTGAGTTGACTATTTACACACCCCCTCTCCTGTACAGCACCAAAGCATCTCTGGCTTCAGCAAAGATGAGAAATAATTTAAAAACCCTCTGAACATATTTGTACCATACACACAGCCCCTAGTCCTCTCTATCATAGACTTGTTTCCTCACTTTGATGCAACATGTAAATGACACTTGATGAGGAAAGTGGGGAGAAGCTGAGTTCCCATTTACATGATGCTCCATTGGTCTTTTTTAAAGTCACTTTCTCCTGAGCTACAAATGAACTCTCTTTATCATAAACTGATTTATTCTCTGTATGTTTTTTTTTTTATTATTTGTAAACAGTGAGTCACAGTGGAACCTGAAAAAAATAAGTGATATTTTGTACTGCTCCATTATTCACAGCTATGCTTAGCCTTAATGTTTAGAATAGTTAGTAATACTGTTTTCTTTGTTTGTAATGTAACTTTTGCTGTATTGAAAACAAATGTATTGCTATTGCTGGAAGCCTTTCCTGGCAGGGAATGAAGGCATCAGTCACAGGTAAGCAATAAAAAAAAAAAAAAGTATCTTTTTCAGACATAGGAGGGATTCCATTTCTTTGCTCTGTGAGAAAAAGTCAATACATTGTCACCATAGCGATGCTTGCTCTGAGCTGAACAGATTCTGTGAGGACAGGAAATACATGCAGGGGTTTGTTATGGATGAAAAATTATTTCAGATGGGTTCCCTGAGAAATATAACACCAAATGTTACATCTTTCCTTGTCTTTCATGATATTAACAAGAGAATAGCACATTGTTGAAAATTGCGAGGGTGTTAAAATTCACTGAAATCTTGTGCATTATCTAAATACTACAAGTGATAACTTCTTCTTTCTCTCTTCATATATTTAGTTTGTCTTCTAACACAGACTGAGGAAAAATGTCCCCAATACAATGAATTCACTGAAGAACCTATTCTTTAGGAATTTCTGTGTTCTTCTATACTGAATGGGAATGAGATGAAGGTTATTTTAGCAAAGACAACCATTTCCCTCATTTCACTACTATCCCTTAGTTCCAAAGGGCAAGGACGACCAACTTTGCATTTTGTGCTCTTGGAACTATGGAAAGCAAAAAACCTTCCCAAAAGCAGCATTCCTTCGTGAAGTTTTCTGAAAAACACTCACTGCAATCTTTAGATATTTTGTTTAATAAAACCTCACTGGAATCTAGGGCATATAATGCATGTGAATAAAATTGGGCTATAATTAAGCAATGTTTGCAACAAACACTCCATTGTTCAATATTATATGGATTATGAAAATGCTCTGAAAACATGTTGCTGTTAACTGTTAACATTGTAGCATTGTCAGAGTTTCCTTTTCTAGTTATCAGACCACAGTTTTCTTCATAGATACTGGTAAGTAGTATAGGATAGATATTACTCACTGATGAACCCAGTCTCTGCTATTTTGGACCCAAGTCAGTGGGTTCTGGACACAGTCTGCAGCTTCAGACTGAATACAAAGGTTGCGATATTCTGTGACATTATGTAACTCTCCACTGTGATAGTGAATTTTATGTGCAGGATACTCAGAGCTTTTGAGTCTCTGAGACTGTAGGTTGACTTGTCATAGAGAACCTTCCCAAGACAACAAAACAAACCACTAACTGCCAGCTCTATTAAAAGAGAGGCAATGCAGCATCAGTGAAATACTCATTAAAGAAAACAAAAACTGTCCTGTGACTTGGACTGTGGTATTCTGTCATACACGTGGGTGCCTTACACTTTAGGCTTCAAAATTAAATATCCTTCTCCTCTTTTTATATGGCTCTTAAGAAAGATGAAGTTTTTTCTCTGTCATTTTTGAAGAGTATGTGCATACCCAGTCTTTTGATATATTCTCCCCGGAAGTTTTAGTTTACAGCCCTTTCAGATAGAGGAGGTAATAGGATATAAGTGTCTCATTTCCTTGACAACTGTGCTAACCATTAGGTTATTCTATGAAAGAAAAGCCTGAGCCCAGCTGAATTCTCTAAGGAAGAGGCTGTTGGTGATTACTTTCAAGTAAAAGCTTTCTCAGGCATTCTGCACTGCTCTGTAAGCTGTCAGTCTGCTAAATACATTTTGCTCCAAGTGGATAAGATGATAAGATAATGGAATCCATAAAAGAAGCCACAAAATACGTATCATGTATTTGGCCTAGTCATTAGCAGAAGAGCATTTAATACTGTTGTTAACGGCATTTAAATAAATACATTTAAACAATAATTTGTTGCATTCTGTTAACCTACATAAAGGACCAGGAATCCAAGGGCAAATGGCTCTAACCATTTTGAATCTGCACTGCTTAATGCTGGCCCCTTGATGAGCAAGATATATCTTGGATGGAGACAACAACTGAGCTAACATTTAAGTAGCACACTCAAGATCACTCTATGGCCCTTTTATTCCCCCACAGATGTACAAGAACACAGGTAAGTTAGTGCTTACATTTTTCTCAAGGACTTCAAAAATATTTGTTTAGGAGTTAAATTTAGAAATTTCTTAGATTTTGCTCTAGTCCTTGTCTTTTTTTTTTTTTTTTTCTTTTTTTTTTTTTCTATTTTGAGACCAGCAGTCCTACCTGGAATAAGCTCAGATTGTTCTGGTTCATAAAAGGTCTTCACAGTCAAAGGATGACCCTGTAACCGAATACAGATACACTGAAGACAGTATCAGTTCAAACACTGCCACAATGATAAGCTAGTGTACGAGAGATGTGGTTTTCAACGTTTTCTACATTTGGAAGCTCAGCCATTTTTCAGTAGCATAGAGAATAATTTAAGATCACTCACAAATAATCATCCCACCTTTCTCAATTATCTGGATTTTTTTATTCTTTAGAAGGAATTTACAGTCCCCAAAAGTCTAGGTATCATCGGTTAAAACCCATTATGCTGGACAAACATCTCTAAATCTCGTCCTGCTGTCCTTTCTCATGAACAATTCTCACTTGCATTTCTTTTTTATTTAAATGAGACTTCTGATTCATTTGGATTTTGGGTTTGGGTTTGGTTGGCCTCCTGCTTTTTTTTTTTTTTTTTTTTCATGGAGAAGGTGCTGCCTCACAGCTTGTTTCCAGATGGTGGCTGAATATTTGTCTTTTCTTTCCAAGGCAAATACTTTTCTGAAATCTATAACAGGAAAGCCAACTGGCAGATGTGTGTAAACCAAAATATTTTTTATCTCACAAACATAGAAAATTAAATTTATGCAGGAACATATACCCACCTAGGTTCACTCCACCTGTAAAATATGGTCTTTGGAATTTGATTTAATCTCAAGGTGCCATAAAATTGCAGTTACATTTATTCTGAAAAGCAACTGAATAATGAATTAGTGTAAATTACACCAAACTGCCTTATGATATGTATTCCAACATTTACATTAGTTTTAAATCAAACAATCTTCAGCATAACAATGTCTTCCCAGTCTTCTTTTAAGAGCAGAAGACAAGATCTTTCTATGGCTAAGGGATGTCACTTTCACAGGGGAAAAAAAAAAAAAAAAGTAATGGCCAAAATAAAATATAAAATCTACCTGAGAGTTCTTTTAGGGAATAAAGCTGTAGAGAAAATTTGGAAATATGACCTGTTTTTAAAAAAAACAAACTGACAATGGTTACTCATTTGTCTTTCTGGGAGATAGTAACAGGGAATCTAGTCATGAGGGAGATACATCCAGCAGCAGTGAGTTAATGAATCCCAAAAAGAAACAGGAAAAAGGCATACTCCAAAGAACCTACCACCTGGAGAAACATCCTCAATAAGTTTATACCCCAAGGAACAAGGGAAACTTTTTTCAGGAATTCTTCTTCTCAGCCTGTAGGACATTTTTATTGTCTTTATTGTCTCATGCATAAATTTGTTTAAAAAATAAAAATTTACAAAGTATTGAGTTGTAAAAGACCTTGAAAAGTTACTTGATTTCTAGAGTTTAAACCAAATCAGAAGTACAGGGTCAACATTTGACTCCTCGCTGCAAAAAAAGGAGCTGCCTACCACACTTCCCTAATCTATACATATCCTCTGAATTTAAAATCCAATTTTAGAATCAGCTGAAGCCAAGCTAGAACCTCAAAGACTGGACTTGAAAGGTGTTCTTTTTCACAGACATTGACATAACTGCTGTGCTGTTCCTTATTTATATTCTTATGAAGAAATAGCCATTTGCTCCCAGCTTGCTTGCAGCTATCTGGTTTTACCTCTGCCTTCCAAGTGGGGCACACAGTAGTGCATTGCACAACAGTAGTTTTAGTAGTTTCCTAGAGTCTGTCCGCTCTTAACATTACGTGTAAAGCTCAGACCATTCCTTGCCCTCCTGTTAGAAATGCCCGCGTGATCTCTCAGCTGTCTCCAACTGTATGTGAATCCAACACTTAGTATGCTTACAGTAGCAGCCCTAATACCACCTACTAATCTGGTTGTTAATGTACTAATTGCATTTGATCATTTCAGGAAAGGGAGAGGTCATTTTGAATGAGACTTTACATCTTCCACAGTACATAATATTTTACCATTTTTGTTCCCTTTTAATGGCTAAACACTCCTTCAGCAAATACTTTCCCATGGGAACAGCCTAACTCACAAATAGATCAGGTGCCCTTCTCCATTAACCTTCTGGGATAACATGCACTGTTCCCTATCTCCAAAGTAACTGTAAGACAAACAAATTTCAAGAGCTATATACAGTTGTTGACAGAACAGTGTTGCAAACATTTCTAAGGCTTTGTTGCAGACTTCCCTCTATTACTTTCCTGAAACCATCAAGGTTAATCAAAGAAGCAATGAGGATGTAAATACAATAGTTTGTTGTTTGTTTGTTTGTTTTTCCAAGAGGTTAGTTATTTATTTTCAAGTCTTTCAGAGAAATCTCCCTTAATATATGAGTAGAACTGAAAAGTCCAGTGGAATGATTTGAACTTTACTCCTGAGCTGAGCTTCATGGTGTTTGTCTGGGTTAGAGAGCAATGCAGATCACTGCTAATCCAGGAATAGTTGGTTTATAGCAGCTGCAAGATGCATGACTTGCCATGGAGCATCCTGACTCAGCAGGCAAAGTAGAAGTGGGACATGGATCCATGTGACCACACTCAGCCTGGGGTTCTGTGGGTGGGGATGTGGAGTGAGAATTCAGTGGTTCCCTTTTTTTTCTTTGCATTCCTGAACAGCTGTTGCACAATATGAGCTGTGGTGAAATTATCAAATTGACCTTTTCAGCCTGCTAAATAGAATGAAAATCTTGAGTAAATAAACTGCTTTCAGACTACTAAATCCCACTACTGAGCAATACTGAGATGACTAGTTTCACACAGCCCCAGGAAGAGCCTCAGAAACTCTATGTTAAACTCGCATGGGACTGGACAAAGCAATTCCCCATACGGGACTGCCATGAGATCATTTGTATCCAAATAATCTAATCTTTCTGGTTTTAACTGACCAAAATCCATTAAAGTGGTATGTTCTGAGACTTAGTAGGCAACTTGTGTTTTTTTCTCAACTATGGAGCAACCTGCACAGTTCATAGATCCAGTTAGGTAATTAAGGCCTCTTATCTTATGGTCAACTATCATTTTTGAGATGACAGTTACAGGGAGAGTCGCCTGAGGCATAGTTAATCCAACACCAGCCACTCAGCCAGACTTCAGCTTTCCTATCTCTGACATATGCTGAGTGATCTGCTGGCTCCAGAAAGCATTTCAAGAGATCATTTTTGCTTATGACAGAAATCTGCTGTCAGCCCACTGATATGAGATCCATTCTGATTATATATTCATTTTAATGGTCAACACAGGTCTGATTCAGTTACTTAAACAAAGGCAACAAGGGTATTTCCCTCTCTCCGGCTGCCACTGAAGAAAGGTGCAGGTCTCTCACAGGAGTCGTGTCATACCCGCTGGTCCTCCATATAGAATATTAAAGATATCCTGAATTCTCTAGAGCATCTCAGATGACATCAGTTACTTTTG
Source organism: Chloroceryle amazona (assembly GCA_027560015.1). Classification (NCBI taxonomy): domain Eukaryota; kingdom Metazoa; phylum Chordata; class Aves; order Coraciiformes; family Cerylidae; genus Chloroceryle; species Chloroceryle amazona. The sequence continues at coordinate 11,313 of JANHFX010013942.1, read as the reverse complement.
GGCAACAACTCTGTGTTTCTGCCATGACACCAGAGCTAATCTCACTCCTAGCAAAGGCTGTCAGTTCTTTCAGTACTTTTGCAACAGAAGGGCTGGTTTCTAGTCACATCTAGAGCCAGTAGCATCTCAGGCTATCACTTAAAATGTCTAAATTAATGTTAAAGCTGAAACTGTGACAAAATCCTTGAAAATGTGATATGAACAGGATACAGGAGTATATGTGGTGCAAATCACTTTCATTTTTTTATGATTTTGCTGTTTCTTCTCATGTTTCTTACAGACAGGACATAGTTAGATGAACTCATCCACTCCCTTCCGAATGGAGCATTAGGCACAAAGAATAGTGCTGGTTAGAATCCAGTCTTTACACCACTATGTGGGACTACAGAGTCCAGGTCACGGGACTTTTTAGTGGCTTAGCCAAATCCAATTTATATAAGAAGTAAAAAGCTGCATCCAGTGCAACAATTATTGTGTGTTTCAGCAAGAATTCCCCATGTGTATAATGTTTTGAAAAACAGATTCATCATAAAGATTTCCTTATCAACTCAAACTCTGATTGGAAAGTCAGGAAGAAGCCTTCTTTCATGGGAAATAGTCCAGCAAGGCAATTTTTGTTGTGATACTAATTTAACAGCCTCTCTTATAAGAGTAATATTTTCTTTTTCTACTATTGAAACAAGAAAAATGTTGTTGTACTTTCAGAAGATATCCTGTAGTCTGAATGACACCAAAAAAGTCTGCAGATTTACCTTATCTAATGCCACACTTGTAATTGAGGTCATCATAGCCTCCATTTAAACTCATGGAAGAAGAGACAGAAGATTCATGCATGTTCTCGTGTACTCTCAATAACACCTCCAGATTGCAAACGAGCCCACCTATCCTCTGAGTCACCCGCTGACTGTTGAGAGTCAAAGGCAATTATATTCCTGATATTAGATCTTTGGTTATTTGCCTAAAATTAGGTTGGAAAAATCTGGACTCAAATGTTTGAACATGCTGGATGATTAAACTACTGATAACTCATAAAATGAACTGAAATCTGCAGAGCACAAAGCAGAGTTAGAAAATCCCACAAATACCTGTGTTTCTTCTGTATAAGTAAACCAAATGGTCAAATGAAGCGCTATTACACTTTCATCAGTCCTAAAAGAGTTTTCCATTCTTGTCAATGCCATCAGTCTTAAAAGGACTACCTTAATTAGGATCTCAAAATAAATTTTATTAACAAAATTGCCTTAGGTTTTGCCCAAAACAATCAAGCTGATCTAGTTTGCAACCATATTTCTTTAATTTTATCATATTGACTGTCTGATCTCTCTTTAATTTGCTGATATTCTTAACATTTTACTAATCTGTTTCTCTGTCTCTTCTTAATCAATGTTTCTTATTGAATGTCCTTGTTTCTTGTTATCTCCTGATAAATTATGGTGCAAGGCATGTTTTCATGAGGTCTAAAAAAATTCCTGCATGCCAGCATTTGTGAGCACTAGCTGTATGGTTGATACACAAATAAGTCTCTTCCTGTTCCCTAAGCTATCATAAACAAACAAGAGAGAAAGGGACAGTGATGAAAGGCTTGCTTTCCATCTGACATGAAGCTGGAATGCAGCTGGAGTTTGTAGCTGGACCCAGACATTGGGACGTGCCTCCACGTTCCATGATTTAGATTGCCTTAAGTGCTATCAGTATAGCAGAAAGGAAGTCAAATAAGAAAATAAAGACTACAGATTTCTTAAGAGACTTCCTGTAACCTACCTTTCCAAAGTGAAGTAATAACTAATCCATCTCTTTCCAGAACCAATGCTTAAAGCTTTACAATTTTGTCTGTCAATTCAGATTTTGACTAGATAGAGCTCACTCAATACTTGTTTCTTTTGCTGCACTCATCCTGGGCTAATCACATTAGGATTATTTAAGGAAGATATAGGTTTATATCAGTAGAAATCAAGAAACAAGGTTAAACTTGCTTAATTGCTAGAATCAAAGCTCCAGGCTGGTTGCTTTTTCACCTCTAAAATGATCTGTCAGAAAACATTGCTTCATGTTCATAAAATGTTATGAGGAAATCTTCAAGGAAATATTTTTTTTTTCTCTTCACAACTTTTAGACTCCATAAACTATCCAACATCTTAATTTCCAAAGCACTTCCAAACCATATATTAGCTACACTCATTTAAACTGAATTGATATTAGCTTCTATTACCATCACCATAGCTAAATTACTAATATAACTTAAGTTAGAACTTGAGTGCTTTCAAAACAAGATTACTAAGCATCCAACACATTCCAGCTTCATAAAGATATAGCCTTCCTTTCCTTACCAGACATCAAGTAAGATTTCTAAATGGTACCTAGAGGCCTTCTGCTAATAAACTAATTTTCAACATGCCCATAATTCAGTTAATTTTATCCACATAAAGCAAACTTCTTAAACCTAAATTTTTCCTCATTGTATTTCTGCAAAACCAAATAGCATTAGTAGCTTCATCGTATTTTTTATACAGAGCTGTTGCTAAGTCAAGAAAATGTCAGAACGTCTTGAAAGATCTTTTAAGATCTATTCCTGATCTGTCCTTTAATATTAGCAAGAAGTCTACTCGACAAGAGGGATCATCTTATCTTTGCACATATCTAAAAAATGCATGGGGATATACAGCCTACAGCTTCAGCATCTACATGGTAACTGAGGTTCAGAAAAGAATAAATTCTCAGTTTTCTATTTTTCTCAGAAAATAGAAGTAAAATCCTGGAAATTCATGAGATAAAAAAAGAATCTAGCAAACCCAAAATTATGAATCTTAGAGGAAAAGGAAAAGTTGTAGATCTTCCTAAAACTGGGTCAAGTTAAGGGATCAGCTGACCCAGCAACTTAAAGCAGCACTGAAATGCAGTTCCTATATAAAAAACCACTGGTTTATATGCCATGGAAAATTAATAAGATGATCTGCAGATAGGAGCTTTATAATAATTAAGGTCTGAGGATTACACTGGGATACAGCTTCAGCTAAACATGAACTGATGTAGAAAATAAAATGACAGTATATGGTTAGCAAGATTCTTGAACTTTGAAATACAACTTTTCCTATTGTGGAGGTCAAGGAATGACTTTGGTAGGGCTTGCTGGAAGACCTTTGGTGAAAATGACTAAGATGTTAAGAGTTAACTAGAATGAATATTTTTCTTGCTCTTACAACAAAACAGAGATATAGCCAAAGGTAAATTGCATTCAATGCTCACCTATAAGCAAAGTAAATTACCTTCTAACAGAAGAAATCAAAAGCATGGCTATATCACCCCATTCTAGAAAGACGCCAAAAGCCTATCTGTTTACACATTTTGCTACTTTGCATTGCAGCAGGGTGAATAAAAAAACTGGAAAAGCATCAAAACTGCCTAATCAAAAGATGTCTAAAGCTTTTATGTACTATTTATCTGTTTCAAGTTCTAATTAAAATATGGTGATCACATCTGGAGGGCAATTCAGTCAGTCCCCCACAAAAACAGATGCCTTAAGTTGGGCAGGATGAATTGCTCTTTGCAGATACTTGTCTCTTTTGATTTGCTATGGAAAGAGCTTGTCTAGTGTAGGTAACACAGTTAATACATACACAGGTGGTTAAAATGAGTGAAACCTGCCAGGATGATATTGAATATTAGCTGCTAGTGATAGACTGAGATATCTTATGTACTTAGTTAAATTTTAAGCCCGATTAGTCTGAGATGCCTAACCTCTAGATGACTAAAATTACATAAAATAAGCCTTCCTTTTATATGCCCAGAACTACCATCCTATTGAAGGGGTTGTAAGTCATCTTCTAGCTTATTCCAGGCATGAATGTTGTGAACAGGAAATACTTGAACATTTCATCAAAATTTAGCTAACTAAATTTATATTATACTCCATTGCTTTAGGAACACTATTCCAATGACTGTTTTGAATGGAGAGAGATGCTAAGATGCTTGTCAGGTTATCCTAAGCTTAGTGGTTACACATGATGCTTCCAGATTGTGTATGCGTACTATGTTGCAAGCAGTCCTAGTCTCACATCACCTGTACATGGCTCTGGAATAAAGGAGTAGAGATAGTCCGTCTGCTTATGGCTACTTATTTTGTATGTTGCTCCAAATACCTGCATCTGTACGGCATTATACAGACATAAGGATATAACGGTCTCAAAGTTGATGATTAATTTCTGGGTAAAATTTCACTGAATAGCATTCTTGTATTTCTGTTATTTGATTTATTTATTTTTTTTAGTTAGTGAATGTTATGTCTTTTTTTAAAAAAGGAGAGCATTCAAAATTCAAAATTAAACTTACTAGTTAATAATCCACCTGCTCTATGACAACTCAGTAGTCAAGCAATCATAAGTGGAGAAGTTTGTTTAAAAATATAGAGGAGGGATATATCAACATTAAACTTTGTAACATATAAATTCATTCTACTTTTTGCTCTGTAGGCTATAAAAATATAAGGTGTGTAAACAGGTACGGACATAAACCAAAGAGATAAGTTGCTAATTAAAAGTATGGCTGCTCCTTCCTCTGATGTCTAATGATTTCCACAACACAGAATATTAGCCTGGCATTAAATTTAGATGGCAAGAATGTGATTTAGCAAACATTCTTTTTCACAGAATATTTAAGAAATCATCAACTTTAATTCATATTTGGATTAATGCAACATACATGATGTAGTTTATACAGCTGTTACTTTAAAAGTTGCTATTTTAAAAACTATTTTAACTTCTATGACTAGAGCCTATCCAGTCTTTCCTGTTACCTAAGGAGTGACATTAAAATAATTACAGAGTAACTATTATTGTCATTCTGATTGTACTTCCTATACTAGCTCAAATGTAGTGTTCTAGTTCTCTTCTTTTAAAAGATCTTTAAGTACCAGGACAGTTCTAGAGAGAAAAAAAAATAATCTTTGAATCTTGAGCCAGGGATATCAGAGTTCTTATTTTTACTTGACTCTTATAATCAGTTTGTTTTAAAAAGCTTAGTCTTGTTGATCTTCCTACAAAACCAAGTAGGCTTTGTCCAAATGCTTTGAAAGATTTTAATATCTAAGTAGAATAATAAATTGTAGGTTGCAGTTTGCTTCTTGGTTTAACTGTTTACTATATGCTTTTAGAAATATCAGGAATAGTGCTGCATTTTGTGACCAGTTGAATGAGAAGTTCCTTTTGGATGCGCTACTGATACATATTAGTAAGAAAGTGAAGTGACTAATATAGTAGTTCTTAGTAATTATGAGTCTACAGGGAACAAAAATTATCCCCCAGGCAATAATGTGGCTAGTGCAACAACAGTTATACACACAGACCTCAAAGATCAGTAAATGCAAGAAAGACATGCGTAGAAAGACTCTGTGCGTTTGAACTTACAGCTGAGAAAGTTCACTGACCTATTAGTTTACCTGAACCCTGGGACTCTGCATTTTAAAACCAACATAAAGTCCGAAAGGCATTATTTTAATTTACAATTGTTCAGTGAAACTGTCTTAAGTAATTTACAGTTACTAAGAATATGTCCATGGATAACTACGAGGGTTCTTAAGCAGTTGTATCCTATAGACTGCTTTTTTTTTTTTTTTTTTTTTCTGTGATCACAGCACCACCCTTTCAGTTTCCTAGCTAGACTTCCAAAGCTTTCACTGACATGATCATCCTAAATACATACCCGGCATACTGTTCTGACTCAGGAATTTGAATTGACCTGTTTTAGCCATTTGAGAAATCTAAATAATGTGATTTCAGTCTTGTGTGAAAACACCATAGAAATGGAAGTATAATCTCATCCATTTTTCTTTTTGGGATACACAAGATTATTGCTTGCAGATTAGCATATTTGAAATGCTACAGGTATTTTTTATTTCTGCCAAGACAATTTAGTTTCCAACAGAGTTCATATATTTCATAGATTATAAAGGATTCAGGATTTATAGTTCTCATGAATATTGCATCATTTCTGGCAGAAGACTAGTCTTTATGACCCTAGTGGTTTTTTCAAGTTCTGTGTTTCTATGGTAGGAGTTTTCAATGGGATTGTATCCTGGTATGTATTTTACTTCTTCATCCTATGTGACAAGCCGGTAAACATTATTCCATATGATGTACTGGAAAAAACTTGAGGTTTCCAAGTTTCAGTCCAGTTTAAGTACGAGGTCTGGTTTCATAGCTTACTGGCATATGTAGATTTGAACGCCAAATCACACTGTATCTTCTTTTTAACCTATATCATATTTTTAATGCTATAATATAGTATAAAGCATTGATAATATGTTTCTTTGTGGGTTTCAAATACTTTTTTTTGTGTTATTTGAATTTTTTCTACATCATTCACACACTACATTGCTGTTGGTTAAAATGTTCTAGGTAACATTTCCTGCTCTTCAGGCTGATTGAAGATTATGCCCTGGTAATATTTCTTCAGCTGTCTCTTGTCTTCATGTAATTCATAGCTGGTTTAGACAAATACAGGCAGAAAAATTCTAAACTTCTATGCAAGGGGAAATCTGGTGGAATACCGTTAAGTAATTAATTGCTAAAATCTGAAAGGAAAAAGTTACTCATGAATACCACATTTACTTGAATGTGTACCTATTTTTATTTATTCTCATGCCAGTCCCATCACCATGGCAAAAATAAGTTGTTGCAGTTTTCTTAGCTGATTTTGTCACCTAAAAGAAGTCATTATCTTAAATTATCATTTGTGCTATATATAGAAACTAAATGTGAGTATGAATAAGTTAGTGTCACTGTTTGACCTGGAAAACAATTGGAAAGGGAGGAAGAATTATTTCCATTGAAAGAATGGAGAGGCCTTGCCTCTAATACAGAGGCAGTATAGTGCCTGTCCTGTGCTTTTTATCATTAATGAACTCTTTATAATAGGACAAGAACTATGTTGTAAAGTTTTGTGGGTTTGATTCCCCTTCCTCCCAATAAAAATGAAATCTCAAAATAAATGCAGGCAACTTAAAATAAAGATAGGTACATTACAGAGTAAGAATGTCAAAATAGACTTTAGCTTTGTTGGAACTACATGATGAAAAATGGTCCCTTTAACAAGTTACATTAACAGCCTCATGAGTCATCTTGATAGTGACAGGAGCTTAGTGACTGAGAGATTATAATTTTTGTTTTTCCCCTAATTATTACTGCTTTAAGTCCTGCTTGTGGAGAAAATGCTGTTTCAGGTGGACAAAGAATTTTAACATCACTTGTTTGTAGTAAATTGCAAGTTTTATTGCAGATGTGTTGAATTCTGTGGTTCAGAACTCCCTGACTGCAATTTGATTTGTAAAATTTGATATGTCTAGTTACGTATTTAAAAGTTATCTTCCTCCAGACAGACTCCCCAATGTCTTGTGAAGAAATTACCATATTGGTTTGTATCATATTTTGAAAACTTAAAAAAAAACAAACAAAACCCAAACCTGGAAAGACAATTGAAAAGTATAATGGTTAGATTATGAAATCATGGAACTTCCTCATTTATGTCCAGTCATGCAGAATATGGGAACTTTTGAATTACCTGGTGGAAATTCTTGTTCTGCTGTGTTGAAATGTTTGTACAATGCTGATCTGTGTGAGCAGTGATAGTGAACATGACAGACTGTCAGACTCTGATTCTGGATCACATCTGAACAGTTTGTTCTGCTAAAACTTATTTACAAAAGTGCCAAGGAAATGAACGCAACTGCTGCAAACCCCACCTTAAAGTAAAAGGGAGAGACTGAGTAGCAAAGTGCTCCATTCTGTAACAGCAAGCAGGTGTTAGCAAACAGGAAAAGAGTGAAGTATTGTCAGAAGTAAGATGCATTCTGGTTGTAAAGCACAGAATAGTAGCTTTCAGTTGTGTGAGATTTTTTTGATGCTATAATAAATCCATCTTTCAAATGTACTGCCAGATCAAAAACTCTGCAGCAACACAAAGCAAAGGGCTAATCTGGTGCTGAGTCTCCAAAACTATATTACTACTTAAAGAAAAGATGAACAAAAAACCAAAACCAAAACCAAACCAAACCAAAACATCAAAAAACAACAAACAAACAACAAACAAAACCCACAGAACAAAACAAACAAACAAACAAAACCCCCACCAAAACAACAACAAAAAAACAACAAACAAAACAAAAAAAACACACCACAACAATACCAACCAACCAAAACCCAAACAAACGAATTTGAACCTGTAATAATTTCATGCTAACTTCAGGAGTATAGTCAGTATCAGATGTAGCATAGGGCTAGTGCAGATGAAATGTGTACTTCTGAATGTTGTTATATGGCATAGTACTGGTATTATTGCTCAGTATCAGTCTCAGAGGAAGAACATGAGTATGATTACCAGAGTTATATTAAAAAAAATAAATAAAAAAAAAGATAAAGAAAAGGTGGCTTCCTCTAAGGACCAAACAAAAAGTGAAACCAAGTTGGACTGAACATCCAGGTCCTAGCTGGTGCCATTAACAGACTCAAAATTGGAGATGACTTTGTATTTTGAGTGAAGGGAGATGTTGGAGGTGGTCTCTAACAAGGTCCAGAGTTATTCTTACTTAGCAAATCCTAGTTACATTGTCAAAGACTATTGCTCATTACAGGCTGAAGCTTATGGAAGGTGGACTCTGCAGTGTGGACACTTAGCAAGATTCCCCCCCAGAAGCAAAAGGACTTGAGATAAAAAAGGGATGCGGAATAGCCATTGTAGTTTGCAAAGAATAATGCTCACCACACTGAGTGTGGCTCTGTGCAACACATGCCCGGGCATATTCCAGAATTTGGAGCAATATGCTAGAATTGCAATAAATTGCATCACTTTCATAAAAGTTTGCCAGCACTTTGCTTTTATGTCAGGCACATTAAGATGGCTTACAACAGCATTAGTGCAAAAGAATCATTTTGAGATGTCAAGACAATGTCAGACCAGCAGATAGCTCATTTGTCAGGCAGCGTGCATTTGATGAAGGAAAAATTACTGCTTGGTTATAAAGTAGCAGCTCATAACAAAACAGAAAAATGAGCTAAAAAGGCAAGGGGGTTGGTTTTCTTTGTTTATGGTGGTTTTTTTGGTGTTTGTTTTTTTTTTTCTTCCTGATTCTTCCCTGAAGGAATGATTTTATGTAACCCTAAAATTGGAGCTAGAAAGACTTACTATGATTCTCAGAGGGAGAAGACATGGTGCTTGTTTTCTTGTGGATCCTTTTATCACTGCTGGATTATTCTTTCTTTTTTCCCCTTTCCTTCTTTTTTTCCCCACCCACTATAGTAATTGAAAGCTTTTAACGTAGTTAGTATTTTTAATTTTTCTTGGATGGTTTCTGGTGCCTCTAACTGCATTCAGAAAGAAGCTTTTTCTTCAGTGATGGCACTAATCTGGCTTTCTGTTACCTGGACAGCTACTTTTGAGAAAACCTGTATGAATTCATTGGTTTTGACATCCTCAGTTCTCTGTAAAAAAGTACTTGGAATTTGGTTTGAAGACTTAAGCATCAGTGGGTGATACACAAGCCTAAAAAAGATGACATCTGCCTAGTTCTCTTGTATTGGCTGTTACAGAGAAAGGAATTCTTTGCAAAAATATTTATTTGGATTCAGAATCAGAAGAGTCCCTAATTTACTCAGAAGAGTAAATTAGACCCTCTTTTGGAGGGGAGAAGAAAAAAAGCAGAAAAAACTGACAGCATGCACCTTCTTTGGATGACAGTTTTCTGCAGACTGCAATCCAAGCCCCAATTATCATACAGACTTTTTTTGGGTTTGTTTAATAAAATGTAACCTGGTCTGTACACTTGAAGTGGTCAGCTGCATAAAGCTGAACATAAAGCATGGCAAAACAGCAGGGCTACAATTGCAACTGATTAAAAAAATGATGTAATTTAAGAAAATATACCATAAAGGTGCCTAATGCCATGCCTATCTTATCCTCTAAAAGCAGGTAACGAATCCTGGAGCAGTGAAGACAACTTATGTTTGTTGGCCTAATGTGGTGGCTGAATTTAGTGACCTCTGCATTAAGAAGGACAAGAGGCCATAGCTCCTGGAAAAGTCCCTGCCTAGCTAGCAGTGCAAAGCACAGAAACTGGGCACTGGTTCATTGGGGCTCAGCTGCTGCAGCTGGTCACACCAGACTGCTTGCACCCAAGCCATACAGTGATGCTCTGGTGTGCGGCCTTGTGGCGATGCAAGAAGGCTGCAACAGCTCACCTCACGAAACCTGTCAGTTTCTGCACCTTGTCTAAATACAGGAGGACACATGAATAAGACAGACAGACATGGACTTCCAAAAGGTTGAAGGATAAGCTGATGACACCAAGCTGAATGGTGCAGCTGACATGCCAGAGGGAGGGGATGTCATCCAGAAAGACCTAGATAAGGTTGAGAAGTGGGCCTACGTGAACCTCAGCAGCTTCAACAAGGCCAACTTCAAGGTCCTACACGTGGGCTGGGGAAATCCCAATCAGGTATCAATACAAGCTGGGGGATTAATTGATTGAGAGGAGCCCTGAGGATGACTTGGGAATGAATACTGGTGGATGAAAAGCTGGACATGAGCTGTCAATGTGTGCTTGCAGCACAGAACGCTAGCTGTATCCAGAGCTGCATCAAAAGACTTGGGGCCAGCAGGTCGAGTGAGGTGGTTCTGTTGCTCTACTCTGCTCTGGTCAGACCTCACCTGGTGTACTGCATCCAGCTCTGGAGCCCTCAGCATGGGAAGGACATGGACCTGTTGGGAGTGAGTCCAGAGGAGGGACATAAAAATTATCAGAGGGATGAAGCATCTCTCCTATGAGGAGAGGCTTGAGGAGTTGGGGTAGTTCAGGCTGGAGAAGGCTTTGAGAAGACCTTTTTGTGACCTTTCAGTACTTCAGGGGGGTCTACAAGAAAAATGGGGACAGCCTTTTTAGCAGGGTCTGTTGCAACCAGACAAGGGGCAATGGTTTTAAACTAAAGGGGGGTAGATTTAGATTTTGTACATAGAAGAAATTTTATCCAATGAGGTTGGTGAAACACTGGCACAGGCTTCCCAGAGAGGTGGTAGATGCCCCATCCCTTGAAACATTCAGGGTGATGTTGGACAGGGCTCTGAGCAACTTGCTCTCATTAGATACCCCTGCTCACTGCAGGGGGGATGGACTAGATTACCTTTAAAAGCCCCTTCCAACCCAAACTATTCTGTGACTATGATAAGCAACGTGCGAAGGCCGGTGAAGCCCGACCGCGTGCGGTCAGGACATGACTTCTCCGCAGGTACCTGCGGGCGCGGGAGCCGCCCGGCCCGGGGAGCGGGGCTGCT
>JANHFX010013941.1:0-16179 GCA_027560015.1 Chloroceryle amazona | reverse complement strand
GGGCCGCCCCGGGGCCGCCTGCGGCGCCGCGGCGGGCGGTGGGGGGGGGCGGGGGGGCGGGCGGCGGCCCTGGGAGAGACCTGGGGGAGGGGCCGGGGTCTCCGCTGGGGGTGGCAGCGCCACTTGGCGACTGAAGAACTGTCGGGGTGAGAGGGGAGCTCTGAGGCAGAAAAATCCGTGCGCAGCTGCCTTCTAACCCACGTCCCTGGTTTTCTGTTGCAATCCGAGCAGCTACAAAAAGCCCTGGTGAAGAACGTGCTCAAATCAGTTTTTGAAGTATCCCTCTCTTGTTGGTAACCACACTAAGGAGTTTTTGTTAATGTTCTTACTGGCCTGTTTTCTAATTGAAACAGTGGAAAACTTGTTCAGTTTTTGCCCATGGTTTTCAGCATCTTTAGTGCCATTCTTCTGAAGTCTGCGTACTGGTGGTTTTCAGTAGTTTCAGTGGCAAAGTCAGTTTAACATAGGGGTTGTTATTGCCGTGTTATCCATTTGGTGTTGTGTTTGGATGTGGAGTAAAGTTCCTAGTGTAACTTTAGGCACTGACATGTTCCTGTGCGAAACGTGACTGTGGGTTTTTTTCCTAAGTAGCCTTGCTAGTGTTAGCTCAGTGGATGGATGTAATTTACTCTTAAATAACCCTGTTAACGTTGAAAACCAGAATACGCGAAGGGAATAATTGAAGAGAAAACAGGTATTGCACAACACTTGGTTAGAGTGAAATTGTACAGTGTCACAGAAGTGGTGTAGGTAATGGCTCTACTCTTACTTCTTTAGATGAATGACCTCTATCAAGAAAACAGTGTAAACATAAAAGGGCTGGTGTAGCCAGGGGCTTTATTGTGGCCCCTGCTTTTTAGAGTGAAATGGTCAGTTATTTGTGGACTTACAGGTATTTATAAGACCAAGAGTATTTGGCGACAGATTCCCAATTGAGCTAGTCATCCTTTTTAAAAAATAAAATAAAAAAAGAACCATTTTACGCATTTATGCAGTGAAAACAATTTGTCTAAAAGGTGTAGCACACTGAGTAGGTTAGTTGGGCATGCTTATAACCAGAACTGTGATTTGGATGGGTGTTAGTCTGTAACATACTGACACTTGATTGATTTTTATCTTAATCCACAAAAAAAAAAGTAAAAAATGTATTTCATGATGATGGAATGGGTTGAGAATGAATGTACTTTTTCGCATTACAGTTCTCTCCAGTCTCTTAGGTAATAACACCTTACTGTAATATCCAAATGACCTTTCTTTTCAGAATCCCATATTGAGTTTTGAGCTACCAATGAACTTAACAGACTGGTTTCCACGCCCAAGAATGAAAACCAAAAGAGAAGAAATACGAAAAATAATCCTGAAGCTGCAGGAACAGCAGAACAAGGAAAAGAAGGGACAAAAGGACCCAAGTTCAATGGAAAGATCTTTGCAGGAGAAAACAGAACAACTTCTCAACAACAGCTCAGACTGAATGTTGTATCTGTTGCATGTTAGCTCCACAATCAAAACTGAAACATACATTTTTGTCTGCCCAGACTAAAGATTTGGCGTAATCTCTGCTCAAAGTTACTTGGGAATGTTTAATGCCTGTATAAATGTGTGTCATAAAATGATTTAATTCCCACAAAGATATGTATTAAGTAAGCAAGTCTGTACATATGTTAATGAGGCCAACTTTTTCAGCATTTGTAATTACTTTTTTTCCACTTGTTAGGGAGCTTTTGTTATGTATTTCTGTTAATAGAACTTAAATAGCAACTTCTAAACATAAAGCAAATAAAGAAAATATTTATAGGATGAAATGGTTAACTTTTTCTTTTTTAGTAAAGTTGTAATGTTACAGGCTTAAGTAACACATAGGGAATGATTTGGTAGTGAGATAATTAATTCATATTTTGACCCTGTTTAGTTGCCCTTTACAAAATTGTTCTGCTTGCGCTACAAACAATACTATGGGTAAGTGTCTCAATGTACCATGGCCTCAGAGGGGGTGATTTCCATCCTCCTAGTATCTAAGTATAGGCAGTGTAATAGTTAATAGGACTGCTTCAGATTTGGGGTTTTAAAAGATAGGCATTGCAATTAAAATTCCACCCTTGCTTTTGTGGGATGGGCTAGAGAAAGGGGGAGAATGCTCTTTGACCAGGGATGACTATTCAAACAGTATTATAGAAGTGGTTTCAATGAAGTGATCTTGAGTGATACTATTAAATCATATTTTGTGGATCCCAATTGTTGTACAGGTGTATTTTGAGACTTTCTTCATTATAAAATTGTATTTTGGTAAGTGTACTTGAAATAGCAGATTGCCCACATGACATTTTCTATGTTACAATTCTGAATGTTACATTCATATGTGCTTTATCTAAGTAATGAACATTTAAAAAGAAAAAAGTGTATGATTACTATTTTTTGTAATATCCACGCAAAAAACCAAAATACTAGTGTTCATTGCTTGCTTGTTTGTTCTTGGCTTTAGGTAGCATCAGACAAATGTTGGGATTTGTTTGGATATTTCCAGTGTATTTTGATTTTAAAACAATCTAAAATGCCATCATTGCTTAAGCTGCAGACATAGACTTTTATCCTTGTTCTGGAAGGGCTTCGTCACTCAAATGATGAAAGTAAGAGATAGTTTGTGCAAGGATATGGATATATATATATATATATATCCAGTCTTCTACTACCATAGGTGTCTTGGAAGTGAACCAAAAGCTGTCTCATCCCGGGAAGGAATCTGTCAAGGAAAGAGGGGGACATTCTATCCTTCCATGCAGTGGTATTTTCTCTCCTGATTTTTCTACTGGGATTGTCGCTCGTTATTCCCTTCTCCCAAAGAGATGCAGCAGAGAATTCGTTAGCTGAACTCTGCATCCCCTAAGATCAATTTTTATATACAGGATGAAGTCTAACCCAGTAGTACAGGTTCTCCATGAGTTTTCATTCTCACTAAACCCTGAAAACACAGCTGCTAATGGCATTACTGCCAGAGCAGTTCTGCCCAGGTAACTGTCTGTGAAACACTCTCTTTTTGCAAGGGGTTCACTCACCAAGTGCCCGTAGAGCAATACAACCACGGGCTGCTAATCTTTTGCACAGATAACCCCTAAGATTTAGGGGAGTTGTTCATTCCCTCATCTCTTTCTTCTTGCATAGACCCTGGGGCCCATGGAGAATATGTACGTACCACATATAAAATGCTAGGTTACAGAAGACTCCTGCACAGGTTTCTTGTTGAAAGTATGCGGGGGCAATCTTCTGGACTACAAATGAAATATGTAATATGCACACCTCTGAGTTATTTCCTCCATCAAATTTATCCACTATTCTTATTGGGGAAAATCTGTGATGAAATAGTTCCAGATTGTTTCCCTGTAGGGTTTTGTGTATCTGGCTTTAGTGCAACTGGCATACTGGAATAGTAACTCAAACAGGTGCAAGTAAATTTGTGATGGCTTATAGAAAAGGAAGGAAAAGAACTTCTTAGAAATACAGAGAAAATTGAAAATAGAATGTATTCCTTCCCAGTCTAGTCTTTCCCAATGGTATATTCTAACTTTCTGGAATATATCAATATTTGATCATTATAATAATTGGTTTTCTTTTTTTTTCTTTCTCCTAATGTTTGTCATGCACATTCATAATTTGATGCTGTAGAACTATTTGGTTCTCTTGCTAGGAATGGCCTGGTGCGTCCTCTTTTTCCTTACTCTTTCCTGTCCTACTCCCTCCCCTTTTTCAAAGCTGTGAAGAAAGTGTTTGGTTTATTATCATTTAATGTTAAAGGTCTCAAGATCTTCAGTCATATACAGCAAGCTAATATACATGTTAAATATAGGAAACTTATTTTTTTAATAAAATGTGATGTTAATAGAAAAGAACCCACAGAATTAAGAATGAGTTATTTAAAACTTTACTGACTTGGTTTAAAAAGCTCACTACTGTGTGTGCTTGTTAGGTATTTATTCTTGACATAATGGTCAGTTACACTACCATGTTTTGCATGGAATTTACAGTGAATTTTCTGAATTAGATTTATTCAGTGGAAGTTTAGTGGGTTGGGGACTAGGTATGTTTATTTAATAATCATACAACGACACATACACTCTGAGGAAAGTGTAAGTTGTATATTTCTTTATAAGATGCAAGATTACAGTTGCTTTAAGAGTAGCATGACTGCATTCTGCAGTGTAAGGTATCAGTTGCCTACCTAATTAAATGTATCTGTTTGTATTGGTTTTCACGTGGGGTAGAATAACAGTTAAGAATTCTTATGAAAGTTTTAGATTACTTAGCATAAAAAATGCATGTACTTCTGGTGCACATTTGCAGGATAGCTTCAAAAGCAGGAGACACCTAAGCAGTCCCTTGTGACTTTCCTATTTTCCTTGCTTAAGAAACTGATCACACTCTTTAAAGACCAGAGGCTTCAAACAGAAGAACTGTGTTGCTGATTTTTGAGGTTGCACCACATTCTCGTTTTGCAAGAGTCAGACTTCCAAAATATTTAGTAAAGAGTGAGCTGAAAAAAAATCAAGCAAACTTTACACCATGATGAGAAAACTGTGCTGTTGACTTTTAAGTTGTTGGGTTTTCTTTTAATTTTATTAATTTTTTTATATATATTGCAAAGTAGAAGCTTTTTCATGTGTGATTTTTTAAATTCCTGTTAATGTAGCTCCTTCTGATGAACAAACTGCAGCACAACCCTTAGTTTAGCAATCCAGTCTAATTTTTTACTCAGGTTTTTAAATAGAATGTATTTTCAGTCAATGGTTAAAGCTTTACATTGCCCTTCATTCATGACATAATACTTCTGGTTTAGAATCTGAACATTAACAGCAGCTATAAAAGTCCTTCTTCTTGGGAGTCCTGACTATTAGGGTGACAATGATGAGAGGTACTGGAATCTGGGTAAAAGATTTTATTTTGTTTTGTTATGACAGTTTTTATAACAGTCTTTCTTAAATTCTGAGTAGTTCCCCTGAGAAACCTCTGTGCAGCACAGCGGCTTGGGTTTGGAAAAGTAATTCATCTCCCCAAGTCTTTTCCTATGTACTTCCGGAAATCAAAGGAAAGCTGGTATTATAAACTACACCTTTGAAACTGTAAGAGCAAGGTAACAGCTGGTTTACTTATCTTTCAGCACTGTGTTTTTAAACCAAATCCTTTCTGCTTAACTCAATCACGTCTGCTCAAAGATGTGATGAAAGAGGTCTGTTCTGTAGGCTCCAGCCTGGTTAAGTGAGGATGTGATCTGGAAAGCGACTGTTCTCTCTGTTGTGGCCTGCTGTAGTTATCTGACAGGCTCGATTTTGGTTGCTTTTAACAAATTTGCATGTGGACTCACACAGACCTGTGGTTACAAAAGAAAACTTGGTAATGTACACCATACCTTAGGGATTTGTTACTCACTTGTGCAAGTAATTGCTAGCTGCAACCTAGATTCAAACAGCCAGGCTGTTTTGTTGCTAGGTCTTCTTTTTATTTTCCTCTCTTTGTTTGTTTGTTCGTTGGGGTATTTTGTTTGTTTGGGTTTGGTTGTTTGTGTTTATTTTGTTCGTGTTTGGTGTTGGTTGGTTGTTTTTCTGGTTTTGTGTTGGTTTTTTGTCTTTTTTTTTTTTTTTCCTGCGAGGCTTATAGTTGATGTTCTTGGGAGACAGTAAACAACACTGGTTTTGATGTGCGAGGCTTAAAAAGATACATGAGCTATATTCATATGTGAATATGTATGAACAGAAGGTTACATGGATTAAAAACTATCCAAATTCTAGTAAACAAGAGACTGGCCTTGTTTGCCTTTTTGTGTGTGTGTGTGTGTGTTTAGTTTTAGTAATGTTGGTTGGGTTTTTTTGTTCATTTTGTCTGTTTATTTGTTTTATTTATCTCCATCCCTCCTTATTTTGTGATCAGATTCTCTCTAGCTTTCTTTGAGCTATCACTTTACTCACAACAGTGATCGGTGTGTAAGGGTAAGTAACCCGGTAGAGGGAGGAAAGACTACTATTACTATTTTTTAAATAAAAAAAATTGTATATAAGAAAAGCGCCAAGAAAAAAGCTGGTTGTACTTTATAAGTAGATGGCTTATTTTAATGGAATAGTCAAATCCATGCAGTGTATGTGTCCATTTAGGCAATATCATAAATTTAGATCATAGTTACAGATTCCATCTTCAGGCCCAGATTCACTTTTACTGTAAGCCAACTGAATACCTTTCAGGTTAGTGAGAGCCAGACTAATTTGTTTCAAGTGTTTGTTCCCTTGTGAACTGGGAGGAGTCCACTTAAGGGAGAAGCAGCCTACTCCGGCCAGCCTAAGCTGTTCGTGTTCAGTCTGCTTCATTTTTGGTCTTTAATCTAGAAATTAAAACATCAGATTACCACAGTGGTTTCACTTAGTGAATTTTATCAAATGTTTACACAAAACTCTGTTTAACCATATTTCTAAGTTGAGGAACTTTTGCACATATATTGATGCCAACTAATCATATATATACACACACATTATATATAACTAAATATACTGATGCCAACTCACAGCAGCAGTTTGCAAACTTACACAAACCTCTGTCCTCCAAATACCAATAGTCTTTAAATCAGGCTTGGTGACAGTGCCTGTTTACATCAGGTTTGTCCTTCGTAACTCCAGTTTTGGAAAACTTAACATGGTGTTTCCCTTATCGTTAATGTATGTAAGGAGAAGGGGGGTAGTAGCCTGGATAGGGACATGATTGGACCAAACCGAAGACCTGAGTTGGAGGAACTCTCAGGAAGTAACTTTGTTGGGAATTTAAAGCTCTAGGATGAGCGCACTGTTTATGCAGCAGGCTGGGAGCAGAGTAATTGTTTTAGCTTTAGAGAGCTTCATATTCTACAGCTACAGATCTGGAAATGTATTTCATACTGTACATCATTAATGTGCTAGATAGAGTGTCAGTTCCCTAAGACAAGAGAATCAGACAGGCTAACCCCAAAAGAGCACTATTAAAACAATGACGTTTCTCACAGAAAATGACCCTAAATAGGACATAAGTTGCACTGGAATGCAAACAAATGGAACATGTTTTTAAATGTTCCATGGTTCTGAAACCTGAGTTGCTTTGTAAATAATATTGTAATCATATCTGTTGGTGCTACAAAAGGTCAGTAAAGGGCCGTGAGAAATTGCACAGCTTCCTCCCATCCTCGAAGACCACTGAAGTTTCTAGACTTCAAACAAAATTTGCACTGACTCCTTCCTTCTATTTCAAGTGACTGTTTAGATTCCAGAATCAAGATGACATTTTTAAGAAATGTCTGGATTAATGTGTTGTATGTGCTTGTATAGACAGCTTATGGTAGCATATTTAATTAGAAAGTGATACAGCTTTGCTTCCCCCACCACCCCCTCCTGGCAAATAGGGCACACTTTTTTTTTTTTTTTTTTTCCCAAAGGCTGTGTTCCCTGAATGAATTTATTTGTTGTTGGTTTTGTTGCGGTGGTGTTTTTTTGTTTTGTTTTGAACTCTACACCTTACTGTATGGTCATTTCTGTGAGCTTTTCATTCTGTTCTCTATTATTCTCAGTCTTTCATATATAGTTAATGGATTTGGATGCACTACAGTCAGCCTGATTTCAGTATCTAACCTGCATCTCCGTGTCTCTGTTGTCTGTGTAAAGCAAGTAGGTTCCTCCTCCAAGTCAAAGGAGGGTCCCTGTTCCATAAGAACATTGTCCAATTCAAATGCTTTTCTT
The DNA here is from genome assembly GCA_027560015.1 of Chloroceryle amazona. Taxonomy (NCBI): domain Eukaryota; kingdom Metazoa; phylum Chordata; class Aves; order Coraciiformes; family Cerylidae; genus Chloroceryle; species Chloroceryle amazona. The sequence continues at coordinate 8,443 of JANHFX010013941.1, read as the reverse complement.
AAGATACTATATTTGGTCTGCATGGGGTGAATTTAACTTCACTCATCTTTTGCACAGACAGAGTTGCTTGATGTCATTATCTCCATTTTGCAAATCGAGTGCTGAAGTTCAAGGAAAGAGGTTAAAAGCATTTAACTAAGTGAAGCTACTGAAATTTACGCTCTAGCTACTCTCACTTGTGAGCGTTGAAAAGTAAGATTAAAAAGATGCTTGCTGTTTACTTGGAGAGAAATCAGTTTTGTGGTTAGGAGGACTGTTTACCTAGACTGAAATTTTATTGACCTGGGATCATCAGAAGCCAGCGTTGGTATTTTAATTCTGGTTTCCAGCTTTTGCTCCGATCTGTACACAAGTGTCTGTTTTCTATGGTACTTGTATAGAGCTGTCATTTGAGTTCTTTGATTTCACAAATTCTCCTGCAAATCTGACCGTAAGCATCTCAAGTAGAGCACCTGATAAGAAAAACATAACTAATGACCCCCAGAACATGCTTCCAAGTTACTTGCTAAATATCAGATAATTTTCCTGTAGCAATGGGTAATGTCTTCATATCCAAAATACAGTATTTAATTGGTTTAACAATTAAAATTATTTTTTTCATTATCATTCCTTCTCATGGAACAACAGGAATTATACAGCTTATAGTTTTCTTTACTGTGAAAATTTAAGTTCCCTAAACACTAGACTTACCATCCATTGAAAAACAAAAATCTGGAGGAGACATTACATGTAACCACATAGAAGTTTATACAGACAAGTGGACTAAATTAAGGTTCTTTGGACAATTTAATAATTTTGGATGCTTCCTACCTTTTTAGTGCTTGTGTTTGTAACTGTCTTGCTTAATGTGTATTCTGGATTTTGCATATTTGTTTTTTTCTAGCTTCCAGTGCCAATATATAATCATCACTCGTAGAACTGATTCCCCAATTGCGATTTTTGTCACTCCATAAAGAGTCGGGGTATGTTGTAATTTTCTTGCTTACCTAGATGAGAACATGGTACATAAATCCCAGTGACTTTTCCAGTTGTTTGCTGACAGCGGAGGAACACTGATGCTCTTCAATGTTGGTTTTGTTCTAGGGAGAGCTTGTTTCGGTGGTTGTTACAGATTTTGCCCAAGCACCACTTGTCTCTTGCTATTTCCTTCCTTCCTTCCAAACTCCACATGATAACCTTACTTCAATGGTTGTTCTCCCAGTCTCTCTCAGCTGTACATCTGTTAACCTTGTTATCATGTCTCTAATCTCAGTTATTCCATCTACACTATAGAAAAATGGGCACTGATTTATTTATTTATTTTCCCATGATCCTGTCTTGCCAAAGGAGCTTCATCAGCAGAGAAGCTGAGGAAATAGGGGCTGGATGGGCTTACAGTGAGGTGTATTGAATAGCAGCTGAACAACTGGGTCTGGAGGGTGGTGGTGGTACAATGTCTAGTTGGAGGCCAGCAACTAGCAGTGCATCCCAGGGGTGAATACTGGGTCTAGTCCTGTCCAACATCTTAACAATGTGGATGACAGAGCAGAGGGTACCCTCAGCAAGACTAGCTGCCACAAACCTGGGGGGAGTGGCTGATAATGTGGGTTGTGCTGCCATCCAGAGGGATCTCAAAAGGCTGGAGAAATGGACCGATGGGAACCTTCCAAGAGAAGTGCAAAGTCCAGCCCCTTGTGGGGAACAACCTCAGGCATCAGCACATGGTGGTGGCCAAGCAGTTGCAAAGAAGCTTTACAGAAAACAACCTGGGGGGTCCTAGTGGACAATAAGTCAAATGGAACCAGCAATGTGCCCTTGCTACAAAGAACAGTATCCTTGGCTGCACTGGGAAGAGTCACCAGCATGCTGGGGGAAGTTTCCCTCTGCTCAGCACTGGCGAGGCCATACCTGGAATACTATGTTCAGGTCTGGGCTTTCCAGTACAAGAGAGACATGGTCATACTGGAGACAGCCCAGCAAAGGTCCACAAAGATGGTTAAGTGACTGGAGTGTTCTCTCAATGAGGAAAGGCTGAAGGCTGAGAGAGCTGCAGCTATTTAGCCAAAGAAGAGAAGGCCAGGGGGATAAAAGGGGGATAGGTGGAATCTCATCCATGTGTATTGATACCAGAGGAGAGGATGCAAACAAGATTAAGTCAGGTTCTTTTCAGTGGTGACCACTGACAGGACCAGAGGAATGGGCATGAACTGAAACACAGGAGATTCCCTCTCAACATCAGGAAACACTGTTACTGTGAGGGTAAGCAAGCACTGGCACAGGTTGCCCAGAGAGCCTGTGGAATCTCCAACCTTGGAGATAGTCAAAATCCATCTGGATGTGGTCTTGGGCAACTGGATCTAGGTGGCCCTGCTTGAGCTGGGGGTTGGACTGGATGATCTCCAGAAGTCCCTTCCAACCTCAACCACTCAGATTCTGTGAGCTTGCTCTCAGTTCCCATACTTGGTGTGACAAACCTGGTAGGTACAAAGGAAGCTAGAAGAAAGTTACAGGGGTCAAGGCCAGCCCAGAGGTAACACTCCCCAGATGTTCATAACTACACTAAATTTGGTTGTGTTGAAAGACTAATGGCAAAAGGTATGTCTTGGCCATACAGGACAAATTGCTCACCAAATGTAAATCTATGCTACAAGTCTGTAGAAAAAAGTTTCTTGCAGAGCTTAATCGGTGTTACTGTTCTTTAATGTCGTGAGCGGAACCACTCTAGCTGGCATTTGATTTGCAGCAAATACTTAATTCGGAAAATTTTAAACCAAGCAGCAGGTTAGTGAAGGTACTGTAATCAAAACCCAGCAATTTGTAACACAACTTTAGTTTCTTGTAAAAAGTATTAATGAAACAGAAAGTGTCATAACTACTGGCACCAGGAGTTGGTGACTCTACCTTCAGAGCAGAAATACGACTTGGCTACAGCTATGCTGGAGAAACATACAAGCAGGATCTGCTCTGAAGTAAAACCTGTCACATTAACTTCTGTGGCTTATTATTTCTGCTTTTTGCTTACTTAACAAGCTTCTGATTGTGTCCTGCCTAGTCAGCTGCTGTACAAAACTCCGTTCATGGTCCTCCACTTTTCAGCCAATTACTGCGAACATCAAACTGTTCCAATAGTCAGAAAACCTCTGAGTTCTGGGAAGTGGTATTTATCTGTTGATTTAAAAATTATTTTTACCCACAAAGTTCATCCTCATTTGTCTGAGAAGCTGACCATATTAAGAAGAGCTGCTCTAGCATTCTGAATCCATGAGGTTTGATTATTTATGCAACACCCCCACCCCCCCTTTACTAGTATTTGCATCGAATGTCTGCACTCAAGATATCATTCTGCATCTGTTTCCAAGATGTGGTTTCACAAGAAATTAACTAAATTAATGAGCTATCTTTAGTTGTTCCCATCTCATTCCCATTACTAGACCTGTCTGTGAACAAATAAGTGATTCAGATTACTAGCACATTTAGTAACTGTGGCAGAACTGGACAATTTGGCACTCCCTGGGCCAAATAAGCATTCCAGGAGAGAAGAGTCATGCTGCAGTGGATATTTAACTTCTCAGTAAGGACTGTCTTAACATGTACTAGAAGTCCTACCACAAGGGGTTGGAGAGCAGGTGGTAGAATTTGTGTGGGTGTAAAACCCATTGCAAGGGCTGCTCATCATCAGGAAAGTTCTCAAGATGAAATTTAAGTTGATGGAGCTAGTACACATGTGGAGAGGCAAATTTTGTCTGTCCGCACTTTTGATAGCATTTGAGTGTGTGTGTAACTGCACTGCAAAGGAGGAGGGAGAGATGCTGAAACAAGGGGCTGCTTTGGCAGCCTACTTTTATGATAAATTGTTACTCCTCCTTCATGCAGCAGGGGCTCCCAGGCAAGTTTGTGGTGTGTGTGTGGTTTGCCCGGATGGATACAGATGACAGAATCTACACCTTTGAGAGCAGAATTATTCCATGAAAAATGGAATAAGCTGTTCATCACCAAGAAGGAAATCCGTATTGGTAATCCCAGATTGCGGTGGGGCAAGAAGTAAAACTTAAAAACCAAACTATGGTAATTGCTATGGGGTGTTATCTCTGTGGCTTTTACCGGGTTCTTATTCCTCCATCACAGCTTCCCCCCTCTACTCCAGGTGAATATCTAAACCAGGGGGGCTCATTCTATTTTTAATAGACATGAGAGTGAGCCCATAAATTTTTTTCCAGAGAAGCTTCTTCAAAACAAAACCAAATCCTTTCCCCGGAGACATGGGGAATGTAACACCAGAAAGAGAAATCCATCTGACCTCAAGTGCTGGGGTGACTCTAGCACTATCTTCCAGCTGCTGTGGGGTACAGTAACCTCATTTTCTTGTCCTCCGAATCTGGGTTTATAGAATGAATCTGGTCACAAAAGTGAAATGAAAAGAGATGAACTTCTGAAGGATTACAAGTTTACAAATTAGGGTTTTCTCCTACTTCCTCTCATGCTATTACTCATGCCAACCCTATTTCTCTGGAGCTACTCACAATTCAAAATCATCTATTTGCTTATTTGAATTACTCTTTAAGGAGATAAAATTAAAAAAAAAAAAAAAAGGGTCCAGTCCAAGAGACTTACTCCTAGTCAAAAACCAGAGCTTCAGAAACCAGTCACACACTGCTAGGGGTGGAAATGTAAAACCATCACCTTTCCTTCAATAAGACATTGTCTGATAACATAAAAGAAGAAACAACTCTACTAATTGAAATGAAACAGGAACACTTTAAATAGGAGCTCTTGCTTCTAAACATAATGTCTAAATTTTTTGTAAGTGGAATGAAGCTGTTTGTTGGGGTTTAACCCCAGCCAGCAACTAAACACCATGCAGCAACATGTGTTAAATAGGTGTTCAGATAAAGTCTGCTGGAAAGAAAGAGGAAAAAAAAAGAATCCTTTCATAGATGTCAAAATTATATATGTGAACATAAAACTAAATGAAAGGGAGCAGACAAAATAAGAATTACATACCAATTTCCAGTAAATCATTTACATAAGGAAATGATTGGTGCTTATCTAGAGTAAGCCTCCTTGGAAAAAAAACAAAGGTTGATCCTGAAATGAAAGTCATCTTGGAGTTGCTAAGCCTACAACTGCTATGATTCCAGCAAATGTTCTTGTTCTTTCTGTCTCTGAACATAAACTGCTAAGTTAGAAATGATCTTTTGCAAATATACGAGCGAGCTATTCTTTATCCGGACAAATAACAGATAAATTGTCCTGGCAGGACTACGCCGGCAGCTACAACAGGTACATTAGGAAACTCTGCATGGGTAATTCCGAAACATTTTTAAAACCAGAGAGATTAAGTGTAGGTTGTTTGTTTGTTTTTTCCCAGAAATTAATTGTGAACCTATAGAATCATGTAGGGAGTTTCAAGGCACAAACCTGAAATATTCAACAGTCTGGAAGCTCCAAGAATTGATGCTGACAAGCTGTGAGGTATTTCTACATGACCACATTACAAAGATACAGTGTAAGTACATTGCATTCATATGTATTTAGAGTATGCCAACAAACCAATGTAAAGTAAAAGAACTTCTGGCTGTATTAAATCACTGGCTCTGACTTAAGTCGGCCCGTGGACCTTTTTACAGGCAGAACTTTACCCATTACACATGATGTATGAAACAGTTGTAGCTACGTGTAACGCTCAGGGAAGCCCAGCAAACACCAATGTGATTTCAACACAAGCTTTCTGTCTGAAGAGCTGCATACAGTAAAGGCTTGTAGTTGATATCTAGTTGCATTTAATTTTTCACTGTAAGTTGTGGGGAGAGAAACTTAACACTAGCAATACTAACCATGTGAGAGCAATCCTCTCAGGAGTGAAATTTCTAGCCATGAAAGTGTGAGAGCCTTTATCTCTTTGTATTCATATTGAACAGTTTGAATTTTGATTGACTGAAATATATGTAAGAATTCACTTTCATAGAAGTTTAAATATCCAGGATGGTGTAGGATACGCTTTGAAATTACACATAATATTTCCCAGGGATTTCTGAGAAGTCCCCTGGTGTCACCCAATCACAGAATAGTAGGGGTTGGAAGGGAACTCTGGAGATCATCAAGTCCAACCCCCCAGCCAAAGCAGGATCACCTAAAGCAAGTTGCACAAGATTGTGTCCAGGAGGGTTTTGAAAGTCTCCAGAGCTGGATACTGGTCCTGGGAACACACAGATCAATATAAAAGGCAGAACCGAGTCCTCTTCAGATGCTGGCCTTTGAAGAAGCAAGGAAGATGACTGTCCTGATCCCTCAGCTTTATACCAAATATGATGTACATGGGCTGGAATCCCTTGTTGGTCAGTTTGGGGTCACCTGCCCTGTCCACTCCTCCCCCCAGGTGCAGCCTTTCACTCTCCTGCACCCCTAGTGTGACACAAAGATCCAGTAGTGGCCTTGGTCTGCACATCAATCCTTGGTAGTAACTCTAACCATGGGGTGTCATCACAGCAGACCCTGCCTGTGCAAACAGGCTGCTGACTTCAGACAGTGCAGTTAGAAGAACTGAGCTGAAAAGTAAAATCACTGAACAGAATTAGTTCTGTTCTCACTCAAACCAGGACAGCCTTGTTCTCTCTTTCCATCTTTGTTTTCCCTCTTTGCTTAGGTTGAAGTTCGCGAACTCGGATTTTACTTGAGTGTGAGTTTTCCTGTATTTTCCCAGAAGATTTACAGAACAGATGCTGCTGCATCTTGGGTTATTTTTAGATTTCCCAGGGAAAAAAAGAGGGGAGAGAGTAGCCATGCACTCCTCCTGATGAGGGAGTGGCACGTCAGAGGGCGAGATAGAGCTCAGCACTGCATGGCTTCCATGGCACCACCACAGAACTGACTGGCTTGTTTACGCTGAAAATATTTTGTTGACTGTTTCCTGACATTGTATTCTGTTTGCTAACAAAGAAGGTTTTATCGAGTCAGCAAATTTACATTTTCATTTAGTTGTCCAGTCATTTTTTCCCCCCTCAGATAATAATTACCCTTATCTGTCTTCTACAAATAAAGTACTACCCTGAAAGGTAATACCAAAGGCAACTCCCGTTCTCAAGAAATCATGCAGTATTTTGATTTGTCCACATTGTTAAACATTCCTAAATTGGGTCAAGCAAAGATGCAACTGTCAGATTCCCCCTGCTGCTTTGCAAGCATGTGGATCATTTAAAAAATAAGGAACAAACTGAGAGCACGTTCCAGGAGTTGCAGGAATGTTAATCTGGACACCGGATTTAACTCCACCCGTGCTCTGCCCAGGATGCAGGATTACTCAGACGCTTTATATACTCCTGTTTTCTTTTCCACATGTACATCCACACTGATCCTTCATGGAACCCTTTCCTAGAGAACCCCCTGGGTTTTCTCTTCATCCCCTAAAAGAGGCCAGGGGATCATTACAACTGTTGTATCTACAGGGGTTGGCTGATGTGGCTGGAAGAAAACACTCTGTGCTTAAATTATTTATTAGCTAGGGGATGTACACACAATGCGCCTGCTGTTGTCCAAACACTCAAAAAGGATGCAGTGAAGCACACCCTGCCTAAAGAAAGGTAGGTAGTGCTGCAAGATTAAGGAAAACACGTGAGATTTTGAAATATGAACTGGTTTGTTTTCCTCTATCAGCAAAATACACATGAATTTTATGGCCATCGGGTGGAGAGCAAAGAGGCTTTGCATGTACAGTCAGGGTCATTGTGCCACTCATCATGTATTGCATGGAGAGAAGCAAAGTGTTTACAGGAAAGCTGACAAATGAGCTGGTGATGCTTGGAATGAGCGCTTGTAAAGCTGAGGGATGGGGAGGTGACACAAAACTCCAGCACAGCTGGTTGGGGAGGGACAGTTGTGGGTGTCATTGGTGCTATGATGCTGCGGCTGAAAATGATGCAATGCCTTCCAGTTGGGCCACTCCTGAGTCACACCAGCACAGCAGCCATAGGGATGAATATCTGGGTGTAGGCAGGTACCAGGGAAGTCCCACGGAGCTGCCATGGAGGACAGTGGGAAGTGGGGAAGGCAGGTTGGCCTCACAGGACCCACAGGGGACAGGCAGACACTGTTCTGCCACTGAACAGTGGGCATGACCATTGCTGCTCCCACCTGAGTAACATGTCTCAAGACAGGTCCCTGGAACGTGTCTCCGAGGGCAGGGACACTACAGGGTGAGGGACAGCAGTGTAAGGGGGTTAAACACTCTTGGATTTTCAAGGTTTGGCACAGCAGAAGAGCCACCACTACTCTGTGCCTCTCCTTATGGGGTAATGGGTAATTAAGACAAAGATAACCCCAAACTTCACCCTTTATATAACTACAGTGGTAAGAAAAAGTAAAAGAAACCCAACCTCTCCCAGAACAACCATGAGCCAGACCCAAGCAAGGCGCGTCCCCAAGCTAGCCCAAGGAACAACACCTCTGCTGCGGGAGGGCGCAGGCCGCG
>JANHFX010013940.1:40007-74410 GCA_027560015.1 Chloroceryle amazona | reverse complement strand
AGGAGTTGTGCCCTGCAGTTGTCCCTGACGGTCAGCAGAGAGCGAGAGTGCACAGCCACCACTCCACAGGAGCCTGGCCAGGGCAGTGGGATGCTGCAGCCCCTCAGCACTGTTGGGGTGTCGTGAGTGGGATGCCAGCAGACATCTCGTATGCTCTGTAGGATGCTCAATACCAGATGTCAGGAATGTCTTCCAAGGCCTTTGGTCAAACAACGGGAGGTCTTAGGAGGTGTTAAAAGTATTGGCCAGCCTTCTAACCTAGGGGTATGGAACAGCCTCTCAGAAGAAAATACTCCTGGTTTTTAGACTTCAGGGAAACTAGGAAATGAAGTTGTAGCTCAGATTTAGTAGTTGTTTATACCATTTGCACATGCAAAACTCCTAAGAAAGAACCACAAGCAAAATGAAAACAGAAAACTCTAAAGGGAAGGCCTTTCACTGCAGATTTTGACTCCAGGATGCCAAATGAAGGTAAACCAATATAACAGTTACATACACAACTCGAATCCTTTTTTTCTATCTTAAGTTTCTACAAATTCAAGCTGACAATTAAGCCTCTCCTAAATTTTGATACATGTCCTCTCAATTCATGTATGCTTGGCTTTGTAAAACAAAATTCCTGCTTTGTTAATTGATGGTGCTATCAGTTGGTGTTTCTTTTCTTACTTTCTCATGTGTTTTTGTTTTTGTGTTGCTGCTCAGACTCCTTTTTCCCATGTCAAGATTTTCAATCCTTCTGTACTAACACTTTAACTTATATTTTCTTTCACAATGCTTTTTTTTTTTTCTTTTTTCCTTTCTTCCTGTATGAACAGCATACAATTTCCAGTGTATCTAGCAACTCTCAGGGTAGCTTGAATAGCTAGAGCACTGTGGACTGGATGTCAGAGAGTTAGTATTCTTCATAACTGCCAATAGCTTTGAGTATGTCAGTTTGTTTTTCAATATCTCACTATTCCTCCCTCCCATTTCTAGTAATGCAGATAGAGCTATTCCTCTTTCTGAACCAAATGCTATGATGTTCACAAGAGCTATAGAGATAGTAAATAGTGTTGGTAACAGAAAAAGAGGAAAGCTTTCATCATCAGAACAAAATGGACCTAAAGGTTTTATAAACTAAAGGCCAATAATTCCCTGAGGTGCATGGGGGGCCACTTCCACTGTAATCAGTCTTGTGAATGTGAAGGCAGAACAGGACCTTGACTGTCTGTATCTGGGCTTTGTCAGGCCATTTGTTTGTGACCAGAATTGTATCATTACTCTGGTTTTCAATAAAGGGATGTTCACTGAGGCATCACATTGATATTTTTGAAGAATGTTCCACATTTTCAAAGGAACAAATTTATCAGCAGAGAACTGAAATGCCTAGCTGTTTCAGTATGCTATCAAGATTTCACATCATACTGCCGAGCAAATGCCTTTATTTTTCACCTGCTGCATGTAATGGGAATGACTTCAACAAATGAAAACATGTTAACAAGGAGGTGATTTGGCCAAACCTTGTTTTGTCCTTCCTCCTGAGAAATAAAATAGCCCTGAAAAACAAAACCCAAAGGAACCATCTTGTTTTCATTACTCAGAGATCAGATCTGATCCCCAAATTATATAGTCAAGGACAATGTTGGCAGTAGACCCATGAGATTTTAGTAAAGTTGAGCTTCCACTCTTCATCTCACCTGTACGTGAAATGACTTCTGCCTGAAGGAGCTTAGTCCTTAGGCATCTCTTACCTTATTGTCTTAAAGCTGTTTTTATGGAAAATCTTATCAGACTTTCATCTCTATGTCCTGTACTGGGCAGACCCTTTGCAGGTATTTTAAGGCTTTTGGTGTTTGTGTAAAATGTGGCCTTCAGCAATGAACTTTGGACATTCCACTGAGTATGTTCACAAAATCTGAGGAGTGCTGCTGTTCTGGTTGATGCATGTGGCTCACAGCCCTGAGATCTTAAGAGCATCCTGCAGGACCAGACAGACAACCAGGATGATTCTTTGGGCTTTGAATCTCCAGTGTTACTTGCTAATACGACACAGAAAGCAGTAGCTGAAAGTGCATAGTTACTCTACAACATGATTATTTTTCTGACACCTATGGAAAATGGGTGGGTTAGCCCAGTTTGGCTCTTTGCTGACAGGACACTTGGAATAATTGGTTTGGTTTTTTTTTTCAGCATTTCTCAGCAGAAAGAGCAAGGCTGGAGCTGAAAGGAGGAAAAAATCTCTTCATGGAACATTTTTATGTTTAGGATCAAGACCTTTTGAAGGATTTAAGTCCCAAATACAAATGAAACATCTGACTAGCTATAACAGCTATTGGGGGACAGAGGAAGAAAAAAGGAGGGGAGAGGGAAGGAGAACCACATCCAAGGAAGGTAAAGCTGTTTGGAAAAAATGTCTCATACACTTTGGCATTTAGCTCTTAACATGTTATTGCCAACCTGCAAGTTCATTTGAGGTTTATAGCAAGTTACAGGAAGAATAAAAAGTTAATCATGTGCAGAGTCTTGGTGTTGTATTCTTGCCATCTATTTCAATAGCAGTAATAACATACAGACTGAGAAGTGATTACAGAATGGTACAAGCTTCTTTCTACTTGAGTGTGCAAATGTATTTCCATTTAAAGCTTAATTTTTGTGTTTTTCATTCAAATTTAAGAAAACAAGATGATGCAAGGACCAACAACACTTTAAATGGATTTGATATGGGGTCAGATTTTTCTAACAATTTTTACCTGAGTTAAACATGGGAACTTTTCACCTAATATCTAAAAAACAGAACAATGTTTTGTTGTGGCTGAAACCACACTCAATAAGATGAAAAGTGGGGAAACTTGATGGTGAAGTGATTGCTCAACAGAAGACTTAATTATGTGTTGTAGCTTGTATCTTCTTAACAAATCACAAAAGTTTTCCTATTAAAGATTTTGGGGATTTAGAGCTCAGGAGATCTGTTGAAATGCTGTCTCAGCCTGGCTCTATTTGAAAGATTAATTTGATTAAGTTTATTTTCTTCTTGATGTTTGGTTTTTTTTTTATATTATAACTATGAACTTTAGTGTCACCAGATGTGACTGAAGTTTCTAATGTATCTAAAATTATCATTGCTATTTACAATAAAGAAGTAAGCATCTCAGTAATAAAGCATGGTATAGAAAGTCTTTTTAATGGATGCAAGTTTTTTCCTTTCTGTTTCTGAAATAATTTTTGAATGGTAATCAACTCCTTGAAGACCTGCTTTTTTTTGTACGTTGCTGCAAACTTCATAGAAGGTTGTTTTTTTCTTTGCTCTTACACTACTCAAATGGAGTGGCAAATTTTATCCATGGCAAATCTGTGCCTTTAACTACATTTAGCATCTCTATGAGCATATTAGCCTGTATCTGAGTTATCCCGATACATTGTTAACACAGTGGACCTGAGGTATATAGCAACAGTATAGAAAGACTTCTTTTCTTGGGTTTTTTAAAGGACTTGAAAATGGTAAAAGCTTGCTGTCGGTGTGTGGCCCTACTTATTAGAGGTGACTTTTAACAACTCTAGCCACAAATGAATGCTGCTCTTTGGGAAAAATAAAGAAATTGATTTTAGAAAAAAAAAGAAAAATGTTGTCTTTACATTTCTTTATTTCTTGATATTTTTTCTTTGTTTGATATATCGGTTTCTTTTGAACTTTTTTCTCCATGTTTATCAAAGTTACTAATTTATGGTCTATTGATGCACAACAGTTCTTTGATCTTAGAGTTGGTACTTGGCTGTCATTAAGAAATATGAGAAGCAAAAGTGTGAAGGATTTTCACAGGGTATGACAAGAGTTATAGCCATGTCTAAATGAGAAACTTAGGCAGGTGAAGAAATATCGGGCTGCAGAAAAGTAGGACAAGAATATCACTTTGTTTTGGGAGATAATGTGGTTTGCGTTATATGTTTAAAATAGTTATTAAAATTGCCTTACACTCAGCTATTTTGAATTGTTCGGCACTTTCACTACATAAAGTAGTGAGGTTTTGGGATTTATCTCGTTTTTATCTTGCCAACTGGCCCACCCCTTTCCCATAGTTTCTTGCCTTCTTTGCAGAGTTATGCAGAAATGACAGGCGAGAGAGGACATTAACATTCTGCAGAATAATTTATATTCTTCAGCATTACCACTAAAAAATTGAAACCTACATCTTGATGCTTCTCTCCCTTCTTCACAGGAAATTTTAGGTTTGAAAAAGAGCCTGAAGGCTTAGTAACAATTTAGTAAGAAAGCAAGAATATCATCATCTTTCCTGATGAAGTTTCATTTCATAAAGATTTGCCTCATACTTTAAAATAAGAAAGAAGTTTCTGTCTCATGGTTTGCCGAAGTTGATTCCCATGATAAGTGTCGTACAACACATATGATTTAGACATATGCTTGATTTTATATTCATTTAAATTACAATGCTCGTCAGTTGCTGCCTTGTTGCTATTGCAACTATACTCCTGTCCTAAAGTGAAGACGTGGTTATCTTTGTAGCTCCAGCAATGCAGGTAGAAATATTAAGGGTATGGATTTTATTTATTTGAAGTTATTTAAATGCTGGAAGTGAATATCAATGCCAAACTGTTGAGCTGATTAGCTATTATTTTTTTTTAACCTCTCCTAGGAGATTGGTTCTATCAGTAAGAAAAAGTGAAAATACGTCTTTAAAAGAAGTAATTTTTAGGGATTCAAACAAATGTAAACTACAGTATGTCTGGTTCTCTGAAAGGTTGTCTGATAGATAAATATGAGGTGAGTTGGAGTAACTACAGTAAGAAAGCTGAGTTCCAAAAGTAAGATACACTACTGTTTCAGTGGTAGAAGTATGGCTATGTTTTATTTCTAACTTTCTAGAGGAAAAAAAAAAAAATCTTGTGCGTGTCCTCCTCAGTTAAAATTTGTACAGGCTATCTGCCAATTTAATAATTGTCAAAAATATTGCTATGTTAGGATGTTGCCATGAAAGTACTGTTACTGATATATACTTGAATATAATAGTAATAATACTGTACTTTTTTTTTCCTAGATTTAGCAATTATGTTGAATAATTCAGCTGCTGTGATAAATTTTGTTAAATGATATGCCAGTTGTTTTACATTCATGGATGTACATATAATTTATGAATGTAAGATGCTAAAACTAACTTCTAATTTTTAACTACTACTAAAACTGTAGTGTCACGACAGTATGTAGAGAGTAATATCCTCAGGCTTCTTGAGGCCTTAGCTGGCAGAGTTGTCAAATTAAACTGGGACATTTTGTAAATGTATCTTTAATAAATACATATGTCTGTCATGCTTTCCTACTCAGTCGTATAAATCAGACTGTATCTAGCTGTCAGATACTCTCAACCCAGTTGTCATAATCTGTCAAGTAAAAATTATAGCATCTAGGCTCACATCCTTCTCTGAAAATATATATTTATATCAGTGACCTGTCAAGGACACTCTCCACCCCTTCCCAGCAACAAAACCATTAACAGCTGGCTCAAGCCCAAGTCAGGGGGGCAGTGGTTAATACATAGAGAGAATTTATAATGAAGGAACACACCAGCCAAGCAAAATAAATCCTAGATAGCATTCTTTAAAACTCTTGCTAAATGCCAGGTATTGAGCGTTCAGGCTTGTCTTCCTCAGTACACAATAGTAATTTTATGCCATTCATCATCCTCACCTCCACTCGTCTACAGAAGAGCCTACACTCCTGTTGCAAAGATGTAGAGGTTGCCTCCAGTTTTGTGTCTCTGCAGTATCTAGTAATTAACCATTACAGCTGTAATGATATGTCAGACACAGCATAAACTATTGCTGCAACTTGAAAGATGGAGTTAAGCTATGGAGAATATGAACCTATTGCTTATCCTAGTTCCATCATCTCTCCCTGAACAGAGAATAAGATGTTAGAGGATGAAGGAACTATTGGTATTTTTAAAAGAATAAAGCTTTTTATTACATATGCATGAACAGATGTTAAAGAACATCTCTTGTTACTTTTTTTTTTTAGAAATTTTAGACTGCACTCTATTTAAAACTACTAAAACTCACCCGCATCCAGTTTAAAACAGGAAGAAAATAAATCTTAACTCTTTGAAATCTTGTGCCGAAATAATTAATCAAAATCTCACTTTACTTCAAATGTGTAACCCATTCTAGCCATCCTAACAATTTGGTTTGGTTTGGTTTGGTTTTCTTCTTTTTTTTTTTTTCTGAGATGAGTAAATTCTCATGTATTTGTTTAGCTGTAATAGGCTTAGCTTTATTTTCATCTTTCCATTTATGTATTTGTGTTACCTCATTTCTGTGGTGATCTGCATTCTTTTGCCTTAAGGAATTATATTTACAATGTCCTTTAAGATGAGAAAATGTAATTTCCTCCCTCTTTGCTGTAGTAAAATTGAAGAATTGACAACTGTCCAAAATAAAATTATAAAAATCTTTAGTTAAAAATATTGGATTACAGTTTGATGTATTATGAGAAGATACTTAAGTTTTGGACCTCTTATTCTGAATATACTGGAGGTAGTATGGACAAGAGGGAAGGACACCTTCTCCAACAATCAGGAGGTCTGTTCTTTCTTGAGCCAAGGACTTCAGGACAGGATACAACATGATCTGAGTACTGTGACATTCTCTAAAAATCTGCCATAGTTTGTCTTAATAATTGTTTAAAAGAAGGCTATAACTCTGCTTTCTACAGGAATAATTGCTGAAGGAATTTCTTTCAGAAGAAGGGTAATTCTTTCTCAATAATAATGACTGTTGCCTCCATGACACAAGTGAGTGAAACTGGAGTGAATGCACTGCATATGGGAAAACAGAGTGAGAACAGCCCGAGGAGGAAGCACGTTGCCTTGCAATCTTGAAAAGGAAGTTAATCACTTTGAAATCCCCCCCCAGGTATATGACAGGGAATTGAACTTATCACTAATGAAATCTTTCATCAATGGCATTTAACTAGTTATCTCCTTCTCTGATAGGCTGTCTCATTTAAGAGAGAATAGAGTCATTTTTTTAAACTTTTATTTTGTAGCTGCTTTAATAATATTATTTATAATGAGCTTTTGGAGAATTGAAATAATATTGCTGAAGTGAAAAAATTCATCCTGAAAGTAAAGCATTTTTAAAAAACGGAATTCTGCAACCATATAATGAAGTTTGGTTTGGCACAAGTAATTTTTATACTGATATAGCTGTTTATTTGCTTTTCCTAAAAGCCCCGGGCTAATTCAAGCATAACCATTCAATTTAAGGCAGGACCTGATGAAGAATAGTCTTATGGACCACAATGGGCTGTGATGGATGTTCACTGTGATCCTTTCTGCCCTTAAGATCTGTGTATATCTGAACTAGCCATAAACAGCTCACAAGAATTTTGAAAGTGGGTAATCAAATAACTGCACTGCTGGTAGGTGCCATGTAGCAAAACATGGATGCAAAGCTAGAGGCATGTGGAAGAAATACAGTGCCACACCTTCAAACTCTGAAGCCAAAAAACTGAGAAATTTAAATAAAAATTGGGAGTGAATGTTAAGAGAAAGAAACATTAGATTTCAGTCTGATGAAACCTGAATTAGAAACAGAAAGAGATAGCAGTGGTGATTAAGTTTGGACAAATTCTATGCTTAGAGAGGGACAGACAAGAATAAAGTGTCTTTCTCTCTTGAAATATGGACAGTAGGAAAGCATTTAAGTACCTTAATTTTAAATTGGTTTGGTCAAATGTTATTTGATTTGTTCATGTATGTGATCATCTTCACAATTTTATAAGGAAACTCACAAGTAGACTGAAGAAGGGCCCATTGTAGATCCAGCCATATAAGGAAGCAAGGAGAGGGTGATCAACTTGGGGAATTCTACTGTTTTATTGGGGTAATAACATTCCTGCTCTGATTTTACAAATCTCTTTCCTTTCTCTTATATAGTCATGAATCTGTAGTAATAGTAACACTTGAAAATGTACTATATGAATTTACACACTTACATTTTTTTCATAATAATTCATATTTTCCCCCAAATTAACTACTGGTATTCTTACATTAAATTAACTTGGTGATTAAATTGAATGTATTAGTTGCAGCAAATTCACCTTTAACCTTCTCTAGAGAAGGGTGCAGTTCTTAAACTACACATAGTGAATTAATCATGATCTTGTTTCTCTGAACAAAAGCTGTATTTAAAAATTTAATTGTGAAAGAACTGGTATCATACATAATGAAGTGTTATAAAAGTCCTGAATGATTTCATGTTACTAACTACACATTAGGCATTGGGAAATCTGTGCCTGGAACAGCTAGAAGTACAGAAGGCCTGATGTAAAGCATGTTCAAGTCAACAACTTTTTTCCATTGTCTGCAGTGGACATCAATTCATGGGTTCAGTTTCATGGGATGGAAAGATTTATTTTATGGAACAAACATGAACAAAGAAACAAAACTCATTCCTTAAATACATGTGCTTGCTTCCTGATGGTTTTTAATGGGAAACATGTGTGCACTGTGAGGTGAGCACATTGAATTACCCAGCTTTTTAAAGAGAATTAGTCACTTTTTCTGGGGACTAAATATCCAGTAACAGTTGCTGATCAACAGTGCTTGAGTTCAGCTGAGTATGCCAACAACATACTGCGAGATGAGAGCTCTATTTGGCTTTCTGATTCCTTAAAAATTAAGGGTTGAAGGAGCTAGACTGTCTTAAGAGCAAGCATTGAATTTGTCATATTTGTCTAAACCTGGAAATGAGACAGCAAAAAGTGTTCTTGTACAATGTATATTCCTTCAGCTGTTGATGTAGCAGAAAAAAAATTGAAATGAATGATTACAATCTGCATAAGGATT
The DNA here is from genome assembly GCA_027560015.1 of Chloroceryle amazona. Lineage (NCBI taxonomy): Eukaryota > Metazoa > Chordata > Aves > Coraciiformes > Cerylidae > Chloroceryle > Chloroceryle amazona. The sequence goes on along the minus strand of JANHFX010013940.1, from coordinate 65,573 downwards.
TAGCAATGAGGAAGAGTGATAACAAACTCATGATTGTATACAATACAATAAAATATTAAGAATTCACTAACTTTTGTGTCCTGAGGAACTAAGTCATTCAGACTATGAGCCAGATCATAAAGATCAATCTCAGTAACAGAAATAATTTTCATTTGATGCTAAAGAAGTCCAACATTTAATATATACTCCCTAGGTATAATGATATTTTTAATAACTTTTTCTTTACAATGAACAGAACCCATTCATTACTGTAGTATATTATGCACAGAAGGAGTGTCTTTATCAGCCACTCTATATATGTGCATCTGGAGGAGGGGGAAAGAACAGGTGTTCTTGACCACTCATAGCTTGGAAATGCATGAGCTGAGAGGAGACCAACAGACAAAAGCCTTAGTTTGCAAACCAAGCCAAAAGTGTGTAAGCTGATAGATTTTGTGGTTTTTTTTTTTCATGACAGTTTGCTGGGCCTGGCAGTTGCAAACAGTTTGTGCAAGTATTTCATAGCACTAGAAAGAGTGTGCAGGGGATTTCTGTGGTTGGTAAAAACAATCTGCTTTAGCAGGAATTATCTTATTACTTTCAAAGCTTCATTCTGAAAGCCCAAGGGATTATGAAGTGAAAAGCAAATCAAAACAAGAAAAGCCCCTCTGCCTTCTCACAATTAGCTGTGAAATTTCTCAGAGGCCTCCTTTTTGCCTGTGTCTGCCAAGATTGTCTTCTGGAGTCTCAGGCATTGCCTCAAGGTCTGTCCATACCTCTACTCTGCTGGTGTGCTTCACTTGTACAGGAGAGTGGAAGGCAGCGCTTATATTAGGGAAAGAACCTTGCTGACTGCTATAAGTTTTTATACCCTCTTCAAGTATACTACTTTATTCTCTTCAGCTACTTCTCAAGATCCCAGTATTTCTTTTCCTCCCTGAATGCTGTGTGTGTTCCCACTCCTCTGGTTCCTCCCTGCTTATTCCCCATGTCCGTGTGTCTCCACTGTTCTTTCCTGTGTTTTCCTAATTTCTCTTTCTGGCATCCAACTTTACCAAGACTTCTTCAGTAGAAACTGAAAAGTCCTCTTTGAGGATGCTGCCAAGGGAAGAAAAAAGGTGATGGTGGTTAATTCAGAAATGTAGAAGTTGCAGGGCCTTGAGTACATGGGTATGGTGACAATTGACAAAGAAGAAAAGGTTATAACAAATAAAGCTGGGACATCTGGAAGATTTGAGAGTTGGTTTGTTTCCTTTCAGTTATCGATAAAAGCTGGATATGGAAAAATAGAAGTCATAAAGAAGATTTGCTTTTATTTAAAAAAAAAAAGGTAATTATAAAGCAACTGTAAAACAATTGTTAACAAAAAACCTTTTTACAGCACCTTTGTAATTTTGTTCAAAATTATGTTTTGTTTTATACTTCGAAAAAAAAAGCCAAAATACCTTCATGAAGGGTAAGCCAGTTCTGCATTTCAAACTTGCCGGTCTATATACCTTTAGGATCAGTCAAGCCTACATGGAGTTGTGCTACATACGGTAAGGCATATTATGTTATTATTTGACTTTATTGTCAAGTAAGTGAGACAGGGAGTTATTCAAGGGACCACCCTGTTTAAATCATTTCTTGTCTTAAAAAAGGAACAAAACCCAAAGTATTCCTACAAGTATTGAATGCACTCTGCTGCTCTGACTTCAGAAAAAGACCACCTCTGTTAAGCAGTGAAGCAGTGATTTATTTTTTTGTTAGTCTCTTGGGTGACCACTGATGGCAATTTTTCCTGTGTTTCCTGTGGTAGAAGCAATATGTTCTGAAATATTTTGATTATATGTATGAAAATGTGATACATGATAAAGTGATGTATGGCAAAAAATAATATTGATAAGCATATTGGATATATCAAGAGGAAATGTGGAAGATATTTTCATAAGCATATGTTCTACTTTATTTGGGAGGGTAATGTTGGAAGGGATGGGAACACTTATGAAAATGTATAGAAGCCTTTTATAGAGTGTTGAAGCAATCTTTCTGATAAGTGTTTGGAAAATATCCAAAAATGTTATGGTACATAAAAGAAACTATATGTAACTTTTTTCCCTTATTTTTCTGAGTATAATTAATTTATGTTCATTTACTTTAGAATATATTAGAACCATATTTTGTACAAATTACACTTGTTTTGTACTGTCTATGCACACTATTGAAATTCAGCTGTTTTTGTAATGATCTTTAGAAAGTGCGTAAATACATTTCTCTGAACTTGTAAATATATGTGAAATATGTACATTTAGGGGGGGAAAAGACACATTTCATACAGGTTTTTACTAGTCTGTCATATGTTCGGGACAACACTTACTTATGGAAGGTAGGAAGGTTTATAAATGTAGTTGCATTCCTCTACACAGGTCATAGTTATGCAGAGTATTTTCACAAATTATATCTATAATTTGTTGTTTCTATAAGATCCTCAGAAGAAGTGTGATGAGATAAAAGTCTTCCTACTTAGCAAGATATATGACACAAAAAAATTAAATTTTGTTATCTCTTCAAAGCTATTACTTAAAATTTCTGGTTTGTTTTTATAAGCACCTAAAAAACAGACTTTCTCTGTTGACAGGTCAATGCCAAATGTTATCTGCAGAGCTTAGGATAGAAATCTCTTCTGAGCATGATTTTTTGACATCTCTCATGTTAAGAGTTAAATCATGGCAGTGGATTAGCACTTGCTCTTTTTCCTTATATTTCTAGGAACATTCTCCATTATGCTGTTTTGCTTTGCACAACACTGAAATTAAATGTTAAAATGACATGGAGTTTCCCTCTGTTGAGCTTAAAATTGTATTTTTTTTATTTATTTATTTTTTTAAATAAGACGCACTGTTCTAGGACCAGTAGAAAATTGCAGTGGCAACTTTCCAGAGCCTGAGGGATATATCTCATTTGGTACTCATTTACACAAATGCATTCATGCCTTTCTGTTAGACTTCCTTTATGAGATTTAGAAGAATAAAATACACTAGCAAATGAAACCGATAAGTTTGGGTCTATGTTCTTTTTTTCTCTCTATTCTCCGTCTCATTTTTTTCTCTTTGTATCTCTCATGTTTTTCCTTTCAGACTCCTTTTCGTGTCCAGAAGTTTTGGGGTTTGGCCTTTGTGCAATAACCTGATATTAGTGTCTGAATTCATTTTGGGGGGAACTTCAAATTTAAGAAAAAAAAAAAAATCCTTACTTTGGTATTCAGTATTTCAGAAAGTTACATTTTACACTTTCCTGAGTCATTTTTCCAGGAAGTTCCCCATGAGTTATCAAACCTGAAACTTTAGGACCCTTGATTTCGTCCCAGAATTGACAACCCTTCCTACAACTCAACAGTGCTTCTGAGAACGGAGAAATGCCAGGGATGCTTAGGAGGGGTATATGCAAAGACTAAATTTTGTCTAGATAGTACAGTCTTTTCACTTTTCATCTACTACTGGTGGAGTAAGAGTCTCCTCCAGGGTTAATTCAGAGCTCCTAAAATTAGCATCCCCACTTAGCCTTTGGAGGATCCACCTGTCTATATTGACTACAGAAGGAAGCTTGGCAGGTTAGCAGCTTCCAAGACTTTGAGAATTCTACTTGGCCATACTTGGAGACAAGGACTTCAAAGGTTTTGAAAAGCAGGTTAAAAATAAGATCACTTTCAAATGTTAAGTGTCTTATTTAAGTATTATCGTGGGCCCTTTTTTTTTTCCCCCCCCTATTTCTCAAGTGAAAGTTAATTACTGCTATGAAAAAAAGGGTGGGGTTTTTGTTATTGGAAATTGTATTTCATGCTAGTGTTTGAGCCTATGAAATAGATGAAGAAAATTTAATCATAATGAGTCTTATCCAATTGTAAAAAGAGGAGGTTTCTCTAAATTACCAAGATATAGATCAGTATTATTGAGTACAGGTATGTCAAGTGATGATATTTCTAAAAAGGTGCGTTTTGTTTATTATTATAATCAAATTTCCACAATATTAGCAGATACACAATACCTTTACAAATCTAGATAGATTTGAAGATATATTTCTTCTAACTTTTATTTGAAGAGGTCTTTTATTTGAAGAGATCTTGCTTTTATAGCTATATTTTTGACACAAAATAATTAAATTCTCCATTTAGCCATCTACATGGTGTTATAGCAACCCAAATAACAATGTTTCAGCCTTCTTATCTAGCAACAAATAAGTCTAGTCTTGAGCCTTATTTCAGATATCCTGATAAAAGAGTGGGTTAAATATCTAGACCTAGATCTTTGAATCTTTTTCCAATGCTTCAGTTCTTGAGGACTGTAAGAATGGTCTGTCTAAAGGTTTTAAGTCATCACTTTTTCATTCAAAAAAGTTTTTTTTTCAAGTACAAAGGTTTCTTCAATTTCCAATTGCACTATAGAGTCAGTCTGGCATAAACATCTGACATACTGTGTATATTAAAAATGTCATCTCTCACTGTGAGAGGCTCATCTGGGATCTCAGGCCACAGTGTAATTTCTAAGTCTTCCTTCAGCATGGGGGAACTTACTATCCTAACTGGAGTCCTCCGGGTCATAGGCATGTCTCTGCTCTTCAGTTTCAATCATCTACTTTTTCATATGCTCCCCCAGACTATGAATTATGCTGCCCTTTGCCATAAGCCTGAGGCATTTTCTAGACTTGCATTCTGGCTTTTCCAAAATGCCTGAGGCTTTATAAAGGTCTTGATAACTTTTATTTTAAGAAGGGAATTCGTATATACTATTATTTGTATTATAATACCCTAATGGAGAAGTGAACCCAGAGGCAGACAGGTGGGAGAGACAGGTAAAGATCTACAGGTAAGACTAGAAGACAGCAAAGGTGTTGTCATACAGATGGATGATGAAGTGACAGACAGTGCTCTTGACACTATGTTTCATATTAAAAAAATATTGCCCTTTAGAAACTTTTAAATGTTTTAGAACACTTCTAACGTTACAGAATAGTCACAATATCAGAAATTCTATAATTTTTTGTTTACCACCTGATCAAACTATACTTTATTCCAGCAGTATTATTTGACAGACAGATATTGACTAATCTATCTTGTAGTGGATCAGTGAGCCCCTCTTTTTAAGCTGCCTTATGTGTCCAGTATCTTGATTCTTTGTTCTTACTAAAAATCACAGCAGTACTTCTATACATTCATTATTTTAAAGAAAATAATGGAAAGTTAATTTTAAATTTTTAATATATTGAGGAATTTGTATGTTTTATCAAGTCTTTTGGCACTTATGGTTCTGGAAACCTATGAACAGGAATCAATTATGCTCTTGAAGAGCCAGACTGAAAGTTGTATTTATTTTTGTAACAGCAGTAAGGGTACTTAAACTGTGGATGTTGAAACAAGATAAGTGTTTGAAAGGTTCTGCTTTATAGGAGAATTGGCAATTTTAATGGACTTATAAAAGCAGTTGTCTTAGTGTAGTGGTTTAACCCCAGTTGACCAAATTTGTTTTTATCTTGAACCCTTTGAGCCCCATGCTGGGCACCACAAAGGACTGTTGTGGTTTAACCCCAGCCTGCAGCTAAGCCTAACCCAGCTAGTTGCTTGCTCACTCCTCCCTGGTCAAATGGAGAAGAGAATCGGAAGGGAGAAAGTGAAAAAATTCATGGGTCGAAATAAAGACAGTTTAATAAGTAAAGCAAAACCTGTGCACACAAAGCCAAATAAGGAATTCATTCACTGCTTCCCATCAGCAGGCAGGTGTTCAGCCATCTCCAGGAAAGCTGATCTTCATCATGCATAACAGGTACTTGGGAAGACAAACACCATTACTCCAAACATGTCCTCTACCCTCCCCCAGTTTATATGCTGATCATGACGTCATATGGTATGGGATATCCCTTTGGCCAGTTCAGGTCAGCTGTCCTAGCTGTGTCCACTTCACAAGCTCTTGTGTACCCCCAGCCTACTCGCTGGTGAGGTGGTTTGAGGAGCAGAGAAGGCCATGATGCTGTGTGCTCAGCAACATCCTTATGCTCTCAGCACAAATTGAAAACAAAGCCCCATACAAGCTACTATGAAGAAAACTAACTCTATCCCAACCAAAAAGAGCACACATATAATTTTTTAATTTGGGTAATTACAGTATAGAGGTATTTTAGGATGGCTTAATCTTATAAGCAACTCGTGAAGTCAAGCTGTGTTTCTGAGGATATTTCAATCGTATTAATAGCTCTGTGCTTTGATATAACTCTAACTTAAAAGTGATACAAATGTAATGTTGACCAATAGAATAAGGGCACAAAACATGGCATGAAACACAATGGAGGTGGTTTATAAATGCTCATGTAACAAGAATCAAATGTTAATTAACAGGAATTGTGTTTCTGGCACAGGAATAATCTGGGGTTTTTTTCCAAACCAAAGGAATTATAAATGCAGTAAATTACTAGACTGCTTGTTAGAATGCTTGTGTTAGCAATAGAAGATTGACCTTATATTTTGTAACTTTTTTATACAAACATGAAATATTTCCTGTAATACAGAAGTTCCTGTCTAACTGTAACCAGAGAATAAATGAAAAAAGATTGTGAAACTCTTGTTTTGAGTGGTCTGAAGGCTCACTTTCAACCCTGTTAGGTTTTTTAATCCATCCTTCTTTAGCAGTGGAATGGATTTAATCAACAGTTAGTGTGATGGCATAATGCTATCTTTTTATGGACCTTTTTATAGACTCAGGATTTGTACATGAAAGTGTTGTCTGTTGATTGTATGGAATATGACTTTGACTCCCCATAACTGGTTCTGATGTAACTGGCTTTAGCTTTATTCCTCTTGCAGGAGATACTAACTTCTGCTGACTGCTTTTGCAATCTCTCATCTAATTAAAACCATCAGTCATGTCTTTTGTGGTGAACTGAATTTGTAACTTCTTCAAATGTGACTATGACAGGGTAACTATGACATACTTTTGCAGTTACTTGGAGGCATGAAGCATGTGAGCTGAGACCATTGATAGATGTGGTGTTTGGTTATGGGGACAGGAAAGAATATGTTGGAGACTTAGACCTTCAGAAACCTATTTAAAAGATATAGGCGTAGCCTAACCCCGTAGTTTTGCAGAATGTTTCTTTAGGCTGAGGAGCAATGAGAGAGAGAAGTAGAATTAAGAAATGGGAAATGAGGTTTCTTGAAAGTTTAATTTAGATGATCTTTAAAGTGACAGGAAAATTATGAGCAAAGAGAAGAATTAGCCAGCTGTCACCTGTAATCTATGCATTTTCATTAGCTGGTGCAAATCAGAGGAGCTCATTTGCAGTTGATAAAATTATAGCAATGGGATTTGCTTCTAGACCTTTTTGCAAAATGGGTTTGATGGGTTTCATTCATCAGAAAACTTCAAATTCAGAACCAAGAAGAAGAGACAACTGCAGAAGAACATCTGACTAATCAAACCACTTCTGAGATAGGGCACAGACCCATCCAAGGCCTTGATTATCAGTGTGGAGAATCTTTCCAGTCTCAGGTGAGTGTCCTGGTCAGCCACCCTGCTGCGTTCTTTCTTTGGTTAGGGGCAGTTTTTCCATGAAAGTGATTTAATTTTATTTTAATACATAATATGAAAAAGAGAAATAATATTTTTAAATGTTTCATAAAACAGTTACCTTCTGACAGCATCAGTACAACCACTTTCTCTTGTTTCTTTGTTGGATGTTTGTTGGATGTTGTGTCTTTGTTATCTTCCATGTTTCTTTTCACTTTATGCCCCTTATCTGATTGTTCTGGCAATCTATTTCACTCTATTTCTGTAACTTATCACGTGTCTTTAGGAAGAGAATGTAAGAACAGGCTTATTTGCCATGATCCTCTTTGATATTGCACTATATTTTTTTTGAGTTTGTAAAAACGACCAGGGAATTCCTTTATGCCTAAATTATTTATACGAACACAAATAGAATACAGTGGCAGCATAATCTTTTATTAATAAACCTCTTAGATATTGTCCCTGTTGCAGATGAATCCTGCTAGAGAGGAAATGTCTGTGACAGCCTAGGAATGGCAAGTACCAGGGGTACTGTTCTGGGAGATGAAGCATTCAGCATGACTGATGTTTTCTAATGCCATATGTGAGCAAGGACAAGACCTTAGGAAATATCACCTACTATGATTTTTTGTTTAAAATGTTTCCATGTAAGGTTACTTGAAAAGCAACAGGGCATTTTGTAAATGGTAAAAAACTATGAAATACAACTCGATCCTTTCCCTCACGTTCCTTAACTTTTACCGTTTTGAAATGCTACATACTTTTTCATTCTTCACCTTGAAAAGGAATAGGCAATGTTGTTTGCCTCACTCTCAAACATCCACATGGCAGCAGTGTACATGATCATACAATCATAGAACTTTCCAGGTTGGAAGGGAACTCAAAATATCCCCTGGCCCAAGCTTTTGTAGGAAAGGCAGGCTAGATGAGATTATTTAGTGTGCTGTCCAATCGCATCTTGAAAACATCCAGCAATGGGGAGTCTACCTTGTCCCTGGGAAGGTTGTTCCAGTGAGTGATTGTTCTTACTCTAAAAAAAATTTCTTTCCTGGGTCAAGATGAAACTTCTCTCAGTGCAATTTGTATGTGTTCCTCCTTGTCTTCTCTGGCACCTTGTGAAGAGAGAGCCTCCATCTTCTTCGTAGTCATTTAAACAAGATCTTTAAACATGATTCCTCTTTAGCATAAAATAAGATTGTTGTAGGTATTAATTATGTCAGTTAATCTCTTATTATTCTGTCTCCTATCAAGATATTAACCAAAGGTAAGGCTATGATTCAGATATTATAAGATTAATTTCCAAATTTATCTCTTTTTTTTTTTTCTAGTTACAAATAAATCATCAGTCATTAAATTATAATTTCAAGTCAATCTGAGCAAGAAACTTAGCAACCTCTAATTTAAGGGAAAATTACTTCCTTCTGTTTTGTACCTTCATTATTAAGCCCAGATCTGGCGATCATATACTCCACTATTTCATTTCTTTCTTTTGAGATCTTTTAGAGAGTAGAGGAAATCTGTTTGTATTTCAAGCTCCCGTTTCCCCTGGATAATAGGTTCAGTCCAAAATATTAAATAATTTCTTCAAATCTGGACACTTCAAGCCCTAGTGCTAAAATGTTGCATATAAAGCAATTTATGGTTTTAAATCTTGGTTTATGCAAATATAATATTTTCCATTAGAATAATTCTGCCTTGTGCATTATAGTAGAGGCATTGGAGACTAAAAAGTAGGGTAGTATCCATTTTGATAATATTGCTTCTTCCCTCTGAGCTCCAATCTAAATATTTCCATCTGTCAGATTTCTTATTTAATATTCTGAATAACGGCAGTTGCAGGAAAAAAGGGAACAGTCATTTTTATTTCACTTTCTTTTGCCAGGCTTTAGAGGTTTTACAGTTTCTTCTTGGATTGCAGAAATGTGTGTGTGCAGATTTATAGTCCTTTCCTTTGCCAAGATGTGTCCTAGAAATCCAAGGTGTCATTTGCAAATGTTCATGACCAAACATATTTTCTAACATTTAAAAAAAATATATAAAAATCCTGCTTTCCCCAAACCCAAACTCAGATCTCTGCTAAAATGGAAGGAAACATTTGGGAATATGAAAATAAGAACTATAGAAGTTCTCTTTCTCTTTGTGCAAATGCACTAAATAAGACACTTTCATGACATAATCTGTTGTCTTTACATCACTCCTGAATCCTGCTACTGTCTCTGACATTGTATAAGTGAATATGGAGGGCCCAATAGCTCCCAGGTTAGCCAGTAAACTGATAAATACCCGTCACATTTGCTGGGTAAGGGAGAGAAATAGTGATCAAGAAGTTCTGGGAAATTGAAAAGTCAAAACATCACATGAAAAGAAAGCTTCAGTTTTTAAAACTCCACTTTCTAGTGAGCCTTGCTAAAGCAGCTGTTGGTGAGTATCCACCTTTTTTGAACTGTTTTATAATTTTATGTGATCCAGCTATAAATAATTACCCTGAGTTAAAGACTTGATGTGTAAGGTTATAGCTGAGTCGTTTGGGTTCTTCAGGTTTGTTTTTTTTTCACAAAGCCTTGCATCAAGAAAAGAACCAAATAAAAATAAGCAATAAAAAACAGAAATAATTTTAATAACCTAAAATATTTTCTACATTTTTTAATTATTTATCTCTCTGCTTTAGCTCAGATGTTCAAAGTGCCAAGGAAATACGATATCTAATACACAATTGAGTATCAAATGTCCACAAATCAAAGCCTGCCCCCCTCATCCAAGGTCTGCTTAGGAGTAAATGTTAGGAAAATACAGAGAAATCTCCCAGCATGTCCTATGTAAGAGTCCAAAACCCATGAAGTCTGTAATGAAAAATAAATAAATGACTCTGTCCTTCACTGCCAAGCTGTTAATCCATAATGTGAAGTTGGCCTCTGTTGTTGTCAACTGTGATAGATAAATCATATCAGACAAAATAAGAGCCAGGCTGACCCTTTACCCCTTCCTTAAGCCCAATGCAAACATTTATAATGCTTAAAACCCTTTTTCCTCCATTTTCTTTCCCCCTTTTCACATCTCTATCACTTGCTGGTTTCTGTTGGGAGGGGAAGAGTAGAAACATGTGTGGGAACTTGTTGGAAGTGTTCTATCAGGAATTTCAGCCCAATTTCCTAAACCAGAAGGGTTTCAATAAGACCACCCCACCCACTGCTTAGTCCTTCATAAAACTGACTCCTGCTTCTCAAGACTTCTGGGAGCAGGAATGTATGGAAAAAGCATCTTTGCAAACAAGGGGTCACACACACAGGGATGACACAGAACAAAAGCTATTCTGAAGAAAAGCCAGAGGGAGAGGTGGCCTTTCAGGCTGAAACAAGGTGACTAAGAAAGGAAACTGGCTGAATCAGTTAAGGGGAAAGACGACAGAGGGAAATACACTAAAGCTGAGCCTTTAGTAAGACCCAGGGTAAAATGCTTGAAGTCAAATGAAAAAGTGCAGCTGATTTAGGTATCATTGAAAATGATTCCTTAATTTGTTACCTAAATTTCATTTAAGTCAATGAGCAAAATATCCAGTGAATTTCATATTATTTGGGCAGAGCCCTAAGTGAAAAAGGGCATGAAATTAACTGAATTTTGTCACTTGTAATGCTCCTTCTGGGCTAATTTCAGGATCAAAGCCTAGAACTATAATTGTGTTGCTCATTAAAATAATGGAACAAATATTGAGAGAAAAATAACAAATCCAGGGCAGTAGTCCAAGAGCGATAAACAGCATGGGTTTATAAAGAACAGATCTTGTCTTACAATCAGATTGCCTTTTTCTAATAGAATTACAAAGGGTCAAATTCTGCTATGTTTGCAAGGGCTGACATGCACTTACAGAACCACCAAAGTCTGTTCCTGGTAGCATTTACCTGTGTGAATGATGGTCCTAAATTCTGAGCTGTAATTAGTAGATAAAGGGAGACTAGTAGAGAAATAATGTGCCCCATGATATTTTTGTGATCAAGGGTGAATTTCCAAATAAGTTTTGTGATGTAGGAACCAGGATATCACTTGGAGATTTTCAGTTCAGTTTGTGCATAGTTCTGTCTCATGATTTAATATCCTGGGCGAAGCCCTATAATGGGGAAAAAAAAAAAGTAAAAAATGGCAAAGTACAGATCTCTGCAAGGTGCTTTGAGTGCCATGTCAGTGTGACTTTGTGCAGTCAGAACTACAAAATGAAGAAAGCCACTTAAGGGAAATTTTCATACTGAATTATAAGACACTGGGAGTATGATGACTATGTTGTGAAAGTGAGAAACCTGAAAAGGTGTTAACAATTGTATGAGTGAATAGCATGTGAATGGGATTTAAGAATGCAAGAACCAAAACTTTTGGCCTGCACTTGCAAGGTGGAAAGGTGGGGAAATACTGATGGAACTATTCACGAGCTACATGAAAATCCTTCATGTCACAACCCAAGCTGGTCAGTATACTGCCTGACAATGTAAAGCTCCAGTACTCACTCAGAGAAGCAAAACTATAAAGAAGGGAGAAGCATAATGTAATCAGATCCAGGGACAAATGTATCATGTTTTGTGCGGTAGATAAAGGGGAGATTATCTACAGTAATATAGCTCTATCCATACATATCTACAAGTGTTTGATGAAGAAACAATGTAACAATCCATCAGGCACTGGCATGAAATTGAGAGGGGAAAATGTAAGACAGTGTCTGGAAGAACTGTGAAAGAAATCTGGAAGACTGTGAAATGCAGTAGTCCACTGGGTGGAACAAGTTGTCTTTTGCATAACAGCCTGGCATAAAGGTAATGCATGTGACAGCTCCTCTAAGGGCAGCAGAGGTCCCATGGCAGCATCCAAAATCCAGTAATCCCTGGCTCAGCCAGGAGGTCCTCATAGTGCTTAGACCTCCTTTATCCCTGCCTGGTGTAGCAAAGGTTTAAGGATCAAGTTATGCATGGATTATTGTGGTGTTAACTGTTAGCTATTGCTAGAAATTATTGGATTTTTTTTTTCTCTGAGATCTTTTTCAGGTTTTTTAAGGATTAATACGTCCTTATTTATTCAAGCTGTCCCAGTAGGGAATCAACAGAAATATTTGCCTAATTTTTCCAATGTCGTGCATTATGGCTCCAGAGTTTGTATTTTCCCTTTGCTTTTCAGCTGGTCTAAATTATCATTGTACTGTTGAAATCTATTGCATTTAAACACCTGACACTTCCAGCTGTCCCATGTTTACTAGTTTTTCTTGTTGCCAGTGTCAAGAAATTAAAATGGAATGTTTCCTAGTCCTTTTGATGACATGGGATAGGAAAATTAAAAAAAACCAAACCTTATATACTGTCTTATAAGATCTCTAAAACTGAAGTATGGAAGAGAGGTAAATTATTTCCAGTGTGAAATATAAGCTTCCATGTGGAGTTCTTTGATAAACCAGAATATATACCAGACAGAAAGAGAGAGAGCATGAGCTTCCATTCCTTCTATACAACTGTTGTGTTATGGCCTGCAATACTTGGAGTCAAGGTGAAAGACAAGCTGGTGTGGGAAACATATCACCTACCCATATCCTTCAAATGATGCTTTGCCATAAACTGTTTTCTGTTTAATCTGGTTTATGTTAGCAATGCTGCACATGGTAGGACAATTTGACTCCTGACATCTTCAGCATGAGCAGGATCAACCTATGCATTTCATTGTTGCCATGAAGTGGTTGGAGTGTTAGTCCTTTATGGCTAGTCCTTATGAATGCATCTAATTGCCTTCACAACCAATGGCATCTTTACCTTGGTAGACTGTAGCTTTGCTTCTGAACAGCTTGCTGGCCACACTAAAATAAAAACAAACAAACAAAAAAATTAGCTGAATTTTATTACTGCATCTACAAAAGAAGAAAGTAGCTGTTATTGTTACTCTATCATAAATTCAGGCATTTTTTTTTATCTTAATTGCACTGAAATTTAGAAATATGAATCTGTAGGGTGTAAGACTGTATTTAACAAAAAAAAAAAATCTTTCTGCATACAGTGTATTGTCTTGTGTTAAGATTTGGTGGCTAGGTTAAAACCAAAATGATTGTTCAATTATATCCTAAATTAGATCATTAAGTAGTGGGATAAACAAGCTCCCTGGTAATATGGGTTTTGGTTGATGAGGAAATAAGTAAATAGAAAAAAAAGGCTTTAATCTTCAAGCGTGTCTTTTTCCTGAGTCACAATGAAGTATTGATGGTATATTCTGAACTAATCAGTCACACTAATTTTTGTGGATAAGTGTTAATGAACTTACAAAAGAACCCAAACTATTCTCAGCATTGAGCAACGTGAACTCATTGTGAATTTAAATAGCTGAAAAAAAACCCACATTCATTTGTTTCTATATAATTTACAACTATAGCTTTGCAACAAGGGTGTCAAATTGCTGGAAATATTTCTGTGATGTTAAAAACTGCAATACTATATCCAGCAGATATCAGAGCATTGTCATCTCCATTTTTCCTCTGTAAAAATCTCCCCACAGCAGTAGTTTTTATTTGGTCTTGTATTAGCCTTTCACACCTAACTGGATTTCATGCAGTGACTTTACAGAGAGCAAAGTACTAAAGGCATTGGAAAAGGTCCCAAAAATTTCAGTGAAGTCTGAATTAGCCTTGCAATGATTAAATAGAAGAAAATCTTCTTTCCAGGAGTTATGACAGATATGTATAGATAGACCCCATGTCCATCTTCCAACCAACATGTAGTGCTGAAAGAACTTCAGAAAGTTTGGAAAGACAAGGAATGATGAGTTGCAACACCAAGAAGTTATGACTACCTGACTCTAGATGTTCCAGATGTGCTCTGGCCATGTTCTGTCTTTGCTGAGTGCATTAAGCTGGGCTCTACATATTCCAGGAGGGGTATACAAAGTAACTGGAATATCAGATATATACTCATCTTTAAAAATCATGTGTGTCTCTTCATTGGCACTTACTGGTGATTAGCATACTTATGCATAGGTTTACTAGGAGGACCCAACCTGCACCTTACTGTGCTGTTCCCCTGCTGTGCTAAGCCAGCAGGAATGTTCCTCTGGGAAGTAAGATGGCACGTATATCTGGATATTTAGACATATCTAAGGATCAAACTCAAGTTAGGAAAACATCCTTTGCTACTACCTCAGATTAGCAAAGAAAGTAGAAAGGTGCGGCAGCAACAGTAATGTCCTCTGGGCACCAGAGTTGCAATGTCATTCACATTACCTCTCTGCCTTGGCAGATGGCTATACCTCTAATGATGAAGATAAAACGGTGACCACCACTTTTTGGATTATAACAAGTTGTCTCAGCCATAGACCAATACCTGCTCCTCGTTTACCTAATATTGCTATCTAACAGTTTTCAAGCTCTGCAACAAAGAGGTCACCTATTCTATAGACAAAGGCCCATTTGTATTGATTTTCACTGAAAAAGATGCTGATGGGATAATTCATCTGTGTGCAAGGAACTAGTACATGTATCAGCTAAAGTATTACCAAACTGTTGTAGTAAGGAATTTATAATGCTTGGCTGAGCCATTAATTTTCAAGCTCAGGTTCAGCCCAAAGCTGTTTGAAATAGTTGCATCATGAATGCTTGAGAATCCCCTTTTATACTGGAGGTACTACCCTTACTTCTAATCAAAGTAAAGATCAAAGTCATCAGTCATCCCTTATGGTACCAAAGTAATATCTTTAACACCTTTATATGTGGTATTGGAGATATAATACTTCTTTTCTGTAAAACTTTGCTATCGAGTCTGTGTTTCTACAGAAAAAGGTGAGTACCATTAATAACATCATCTATGAGAATTCAAAGGAGATTTGCATGAGGAGGGAGACTGTCACCAAGATCCTTAAGCTGAGAATCTGCTGTAGCTGAGCACTGCTAAAATACTAAGCAGATACTTGAAGGTAGTAGGAAGTATTCCTCACATTCAGAAACTGAATGATGAATCCTTTTAATTGGAGAGACAGGCAAAGTCCATGGAGACTAGAGGAGGTCCATACCTCCCAGCAATGGATGTGTCCTACCGACTGAGTTTTCAGATCTTCAGCTTCAAGAAGAAAGCAAGCAGAAAATACTCCTAATTATATCGACAGCCTGACCAGTGATTTAAAGTTCTATGTACCCAGTGTAGAGAATTGAAAGTTAATGCTGATGATGTCTTCATCATTTAATGGTTAGTGGTTCAGAGTGACAATGAGTTTGTGAATTGCCTGCCCATCACATGATAACTCTGCACCAGACCATGGCCTGTAGCTGCTGGGGCTGTTAAAGGATAAACTGGTAAAAGCTACATCAGAATCGTCTACCACTTTTAAATTTCTGAATTCTAAAGATTTTATTTTTATTTAATTAACAAACAGTATATAAACTCCACTATCATTTAATACTAAAAGTTGTTGGTTAAGCTATTTATTTTGAACTTTCTTTTGCTTTAACCTTTTTTTTCTTTAGTTGGGTTTTGGGTTTGTTGTTTTGTTTTGGTTTGGGTTTTTTAATTGCTATGTACCTCTGTGATAACACAATTGCACTCATATGATTGTATTAAATTATTTTTTGGCTTTTATTCTTTTGTAAAAAATGAGAGCAGACATTGTTTTTCCTGTATTTCCTTGGGCTTAATAAGTGCTTTTTGAGGAAAGTGCACTGAAGCAGAGAAACCCCTGACTCTGCTAGCACCTTTCTTCCTAACATGAGGCAGTCCTCTGTTTTTTGCTGACTTTTCAGATTAAAAAGTCTTTTATAGTTCAAATAAAAGACTGTTTCCCTATAGGATCTCTTCTAATTGAGCACCTATATACAAACAAAAGGGACCTGGATTTTGTTTTAGCCTTGTAAATAAGAAGCCTTGGATGTGATCCAGTCATTGAGTGGGGGAGCAAAATAATTGACAATCTGGTCACAGCTGGCAGACACACCAGTACAGTTCCAAAATACAAGGATAGGAGGGAGAGGAGGTAGAAATATACACTTTTTACAGGATAGGGTCTCACCAACATATCTAGTTCTTCAGGTGCAAACCTCAGAACTCTTTGGCTGGAAGAAACAACTCAGTATACTGCTAACATTCTTGCCTAATGCTGACCTTCCAGTAAAGCCATCTCAAGTTAAATCTTTCTCTGTGGTAAAGGTTGCTAATCTTTACCTTTACCCAGAGATTTGAAGATGTCAGATTCTGATCCTTACCCACTTAAATATTGACTCATAGTAATAGCTATTTTGATCAAATATTTTATCAATACACTCTTAAGTCTGCAAAGTTTAAAATTTAGAAAACTACTGGCAAATTGAACATTAAAATGTTAATGCCCAATAAGAAGCGCAGAGGACCTTTTAAAAATGTGAATTGTGTTTCTCCAACGGGTGTTCTGATGAGCCTCATCTTTCTCTCCTATTTTCTTGAATTTGTGCACATCCTTGAGATACCCACTGTGCTGTCTGGCTAGTCAGAACGCTTCCTGAGTTGTATCAATAATATTTGCTTTGGCACTGAATAACCTTAAAAAGGTTATGAGAGGAGTACAAAAGCATTCAGAAGCTTTTATCAGGTGTAGTTGCAGGGTTTATTTTAAAGTAAATGCTTAATATAGTTTCAGTTTCAGCTTCAAAGAGTCTTATCGGGTGCTGGTTTTATTCAGTATGTTATAGTCTTGCAATGTCTAAACCTCTTTCAGATGTTCATAAATGGTCTTGCAGAACTTTTTTGTGCTTTTTAAATGTATCCCTTCAAAAGATAAATGTACAAGATCTGCTGATATTCAGTGGAATGCTTCAGTCTGGCTTTGTTTTGTACATATAAAAGTTTGTGTGTCTGGCCTTTTATCCAAGTTATTTTTGCTGCATCTGCTTGAGCCTAGATTATAATGTCCTCCACATGAACACACACCAAAAACCTTTACAGAGGAATGGATCGACAAGTTTCACTATTGCAAAAGGAATTAGTCTGTTGAAAAGTGGGTCCAGGGATAGTAAGCGAGCAAGAAACCATCATTTCAAGTACAGTATCTTCCTTTGGATTTCTTCTGCTTTTTTTTCATAGTGTTATGAACAGATGTTGGGTTTCTTTAAATTTTACCTTGGTTTTGGTTAAGAGACTCACTACACTTTGGATGTATGTCAAATTATATAAGGCAAATCCATAAGATAGGGGTTTGGGATTGAAATAAGGAGAGGAAAAAAGGGTTTTGGCTTCTTTCTGGCCCTGTGAAGAGTTCTTAACAGTACCCAATATCTGTCACATACACAAGCTAATGAAAGAAAAAAAGAATTTAAAAATATTTTCTTTAAAAAAGAGACAACTGTGCCTTCTTAAAAATTTTTCTTTCTACTCTAATTTAATACACTAGCTGTATCGTAATTGCCACAGGTTTGATATTTAGATATCCAGTCCATTTACACATTAAAGTTTAGATAGTCTGAAAGTGGACAGAAGTTGGTGGATTTCAGCTTAAATGAAAGATGTACCCTAAAATAAAGATCCATTCACAATGAAAGAAAAATGGTTTAGTCCTTGTAAATGTTGCAGAGACTAGTTAAAGTACCAAAATCATAAAATAGAAAAATTGTGGGTGATGGAAGGCTAGAATAGGGCTGTCAAATTTTAGATTTTAACATATGGACTGCTCACTCTCTGCTCTGCTTGCTAGTCATTCCCAGATGGTGTCTTTAGTGAGTGATGGTGAGGGGAAAGGAGCAGGTGGCAATGGCAAATTTTTTTATTTTTTTTTTTACATATATATATAAAAAATTAAAATTCTGTGTTCCATATATATAAAAAAAAGGATAGATAAAAGAATAGAGGAAGCATGGGGAAAGGTAATGCATAACTTGTAATTTGAGTCTGAAATTAAGGAAATCCTATTATTATTAGCTGATGAGTCAAGATCAGAATTTGGATCCAGATCTGAGATCCCTCATAAGTGGTGCATAATAGCTTGCGTGTAGGACCTTGTTCAGCCAGTGGTATGACATGCCCCAGCAACTGCAGGAAGAAGCTGCTCACCAGAATTGAGATAGTTTCTCCTTTGGTACATAGAGCAAACATATGCTTAAAGATTGGTTTGCATACATGTTTAAATGGGTTTGTTTAGATGGAAACCTTATGCCAAAAAGATGATGCTTTCAATATTAGTGCTTAATGTTTGCATTTATGATGTCAGGGATGATACTGATCTCTTTAAGCCTAAGGATATTTTTTGCAAGAGGTTTCTTATGAGAAACATCCTTTCACTTCTCTTTGTTAGCTCTTTGTTGATGGCTGATGCTGGATTGTGACATGTCCTAGTTTAAAGAGTGATTGCATCTCCAGGTGCTGACTCCAGCCTTTTACTGACACTGAGCCCAATTCTTCCTTTACATCTGGCAGTAAGAGCTCCTATGCCACTGTACATGTCACTGTTGTCATGTCTGTGCCCAGAAGTGTACTTGTTTCCAGAGTTTCTCCAAAATATATGTAACATTTCTTTATGTGATATAATAAACCTAAAAGTCGGGTTTATTTCTGTATCATTTTTGGTAATGGCATAGCTGTTTTTTTCAATCCGTCTCATCTAGCTGTTTGAGAATCTGATCTTATAATTAGAAAAAACGTGAGCAAGTTACCTATATGTCTCTTACAGACAGGTATGTAAATCTAGTAAATGTATGAACCTGATCAATACTTGTTTTATTATTCTCAGAAATCCTGGATTCTATGTGTACCTTTAATCTTCCAGGTTTGTGAGTAAAATCTTTCACCTAAGTGAAAGCTGAGGAGAACAGTAAGGTGTTAAAAAGCAGCTCATACAGGAAAGAGTTAAATTTCTACTAAACAATCATAGCACTTCAAATGCTCTTTTTTTTCCCTACACCGGACAAGGCTCAACGGCACAATTAAAAAACATTTAAATGAACCTCAGAGCTTTGTAAAAACCAGCATTGCATAGTATATCTCATGATTATGCTAAATCACTCCCATGAAGTGGGTAAAAGCCCTGTCTTTTTTGAATCCAAGGCAACTTAAAGGGAGTATTGATTTTCCCTTTACTGAGAAATGAGGATCACATATTAGGAACGAAAGCTGCAGACACAATATAATGACCTTTCTCCTTGGCTTCTCTTTTCTAACACAAACAGAATAATTTTCATTGCTAGAGTGGATATTAAACAGTAAATCTTGTAGCAATGTATTTGCAAGTGTCTGTGCTTGTTTTATCCGATTAGCATACTTATCGCAAGAGCAAAAAAATGAGTAGATACAGCTTTTAATTTCTGGAGATATCAGTTCCATCCACAAAAACATTGAAAAGTCTCCAGCTGGAGGTCTATTCCATCTGTCTCAGTACTGAAGGGAGGAGGGGTGCTTTTTCCCTGCAATTTTAATGCTGATGCAGGATTGAGAATTTGCGGGTAATTTCACTGAGGGCAGAGGACCTTGGCTGACCTCTATTTTATTCTATGCATGTTTTTGTAGCACAGCCCCACATGTACTTATCTATTAAACAGTGTTTCAGGTCATAGATGTGTCAGTATTCTATTTACTGCTTTAATTATATGGAACTTAAACTTATCAATACCTGACACATTACCTTAGAGGAAAATATCCTTACCATGAAACAGCATGGGAGTTATACTAAACCTACCTCAAACAAAAGCTTAAGTTTGCAACAAAGCCATTAAGGGCAGTTTTTGCTTTCACACCTGCTGTGTCTCTAATCTAATCGCCTTATGTAAGACTGTCTGAAACAATGGGTTGAAGCTGCACGTGCTTCCAACTTTTTGATGTTTAGTTCATTTCCCCCTGATTTAAACTAATTGCAATTTCCCCCAAGTTATTACTTCTTTTCAGTTAAAGCTGCTCGCTCCTGAGTCAGCAGTCTGTGCGTGAGGGTGTGTGAAATGACATCCTTGATCTGCTTTCTCTGCTGCTGGGGAAAAATACCATGGAATTCTCATAGTGGAATATTTGAAATGCAGCTCAATGCATCCATCCACTTAGTCCAGCTGAAAGTCAGAGCTGTGGCACAGTACCAAGAGAAAAAAAAATAGATGCATGAAACCTAGAAGCATCAGCTTCTTGTGCGCCTTGCTTCTGTGTTTTTTATACATTTGCAAGCAAGTTCATGTTTTTGAAAGTCCAGGAGTTGCCCGGCAATGCACAATTCTGGTAAAAAAAAAAAAAAAGGCGGTGTCTGGAAATTTGAATTACTTTCAATAAGATGATTTTAAATTCCTCTTTTGTAAGATGGGTAAATGCATAGAGAGACAATACCTGGTACATTTGAACAAGGAACTGCATTAGAACAGAAAAACGTAATTAATTGTAAACAATTTTGTTATTCTCTGTTACACTTCACTGTGCTGAAAAGCTTTTGACTACAATCTCAGCTTCCTACTACAAATCCAGTTAATGGTCAGAATAGAAAAGCAGTCAGTTCTGAGCAACCTGTTTTTTTCTGATTATCAAATCTTGACCATGGAGATTCCTGCTCAGGTCAAGAAGAGTTTTAGTCCCTCTGAAGACTCTGATCCTTTTCCAGGTACTTCTAGGGTGGTTTAACAATCCAAGTGAGCTGAGGACCACTTGGGATGTGTCTTAGCATCAACCAAGTCTTGGCACTCTACTACATGCATTGATGTCTTCTGTTATAAATATTTTTTTTGTCAGTTTTGCACATCACACATATAACATTGACGCATCACATGAGCTCCAGTTAATTATCTTTTGGGGTATGCAGATTTCTATTAGCCTACTTTTCTAGCATATTCCATGATATATGTCGTATGTTTGAGGTAACATACCCAAACAGCATAGCAGATTAGAAATGGGAACATAGTTGCTACACATTTTAGATTATTTCATCGCTCTTGTGTAACTGGACTTCCTAACACTTACTCTAAATTGCCTTACTCTGTTTTCCTTCCCCAAATAGGTGGATTTTAGTGGCCATAGATACTTGAGATTTTTTGAGTGCTGAGAGTTTTTGAGTGCTGAGAAAAGGTGTCCAGTAGCCTAAAACAACCACTCAGAAAGTGGAGTCTAAGGTAGCAGTAAAAACAGATTGTAGAGTCTAAGGTTGCAAAGCCTCAGAAAGGAAAAGAAGCTTTGGAAAAGGAAACAGGTTCAGATACAAAGAGTTTAGAAAAATACTCCCATGGGACAGAAGGAGCATGTTGAATGTGAAAGGCTATGGGAGAACTTGGGAAAGCATCTCTAGATAAAGGGTTGGAGTGCAAGCCAAGCTGCAAGAATTTGGCCGATTTCAGCCAGTAAAGTGGAACCTTGAGGCCAGAACACCAAGGAAGGAACAGAGCTGCTGCTACTTGATTACCTGGGTCTATGGCTCATACACTCAAGAGGGAATTCCCCTTTGGTTTCAAGGGGAATATCGCATTACCGTGTAATCCTGGAGAAACTGGCATGCGATTTGTGTTGAAGAGGCCAACTCACCTATTTGCAGTGAAAACTGAGGTGATGAACATAATGTTAAAGTTGGATAAATTCAGATTTATTTTAGTTGCAAGTTCAGCCATGTGATTTTTTGGGGGATTGTTGGGGACTTTTTGTCTGACGATAATCTGATGATTATCAATTCTGAGCTTTAAGAATTCCATTAGTTACAAATGTAATATGCCTCTAATGATCTATTTGTGTATTTCAGTTCCATTTAATCGAGTAGACTGTACTGGATAATACAGAATGGTAAATATAAATGATGATGGAAACTACTGTTACGGTAATCAAGATAAAGTTACAAAGAACATGGCCATATTTCACAGCAGAAGTGGAATGACTGAGGTCGGAAGAAACTTGCTCTCTGTCCCTATATAATCCATAATCAAAGAGTATGTAATTTGGGGTTTGTATCTACATCCTAAATGTCTTGTGTGTACCATTGATAGAAGTGAAAAATTTGGTATCTTCCTCAGCGTATTAGTTTCTATACTTCTTTGGTGCCTGATTATTTGAACAGCTAACATTAGAAATAATCACTTTCTATAGCTACTTTACAGGACAAAAACCTGGGCCTTTGTTTGATCTCTGTTGTTCTTGTGCCATTAGGATATCCTTCACTTGTTAGACCTCCCAGGAGCAAGCTCAACACTGCATCCATCAGCTGTGTCTCCTGTTTTAGTATTTCTGGTCAATACAACACAATAATATTGAGGTATACTATAAGCATTTTTACATTGCAGAGCTGACTAATATAATTCAAGATAATGAGCTCCCATTAACTGTTTGAAAAACCGAGTCTGCCTGAAGCATAAGGCATATTAGAATTTCTAAGACATACAGCTTTTGTCTAAGAAGGGGCAGATAGGAGTAAGACACACATTTTTTTAGAAAGTGCAAAGCCCTTGGAATAATATGAAAGGCACTTTTCTGCTATTTTTGGTTAAGCAATGAAACAGCCCTTAGTCTGCCATTACCAGATACTTTTGAAGATTGCACTTACATTGCCATTAACAGTGTAAGATGTGGGAGTTATGGATAATTTGTTGTGGTTAAGGCTCAGTGTGGTTTTGCTTACAGTTAGTGAGTGTTTGTACTTGTCTTACTTTTAATAGCAGAACATTAGAGACCAGTGGATAATTTGTTACTGTTGTTAAAACTGCCAACATTTACCTTAAAGGAATATTATACACAAGCCACCTTAACTCATTTTATTGTGAATATTTCCTAAGCTGTGCCACATATTGTATTTGTTTTTCTCTCAATCTGAGCATTTGTGAGGCTACATGGATGGGTGACACAGGGGATCCAGCAGAAGTCACAACAAGACAAAAATTCTCTCTGAACTTCTAAAGAGAGATCACATCTTCTTCCAGGGGTTGAATTGAGATTGCACAATTTAGTTTTTCTACTTTTCTGACTTTTAAGTTTCTGGCATAGCAACTTCAATAGTAATCCTTCTATGCACTTTTAAATGTCATTACTTACAGTTTTCAAACCTGAAAAAAGTGGACACAAAAATGTTTACTTTTGAACTATACTGATCTCCACACCTGTCACTAGCAAGGCAGGGACTTTGAGGCTCATCGATCACAGTGCTGCTACTTGAACCATCAAAGTGCATTCTACACACAAGGTGTTTTGAGACTTAGAAATTCAGTTCCAGGAGAATGTGCTCTGCAGATCCTTCCTGCTCTGCTTATCTTCCTTTTTGCTACACTTTTCCTTTTTGCTACACTTTTCTCTCTTTTACAGCTCTTGTTTCTGTCCTGCCCCTCTTTCCCTTGTCTTATCATTACATTTGCTCTTCTTCCAGTCCTGTCCCTTTCTCTTGTTTGCACTTGTTCCCCCATCTCTGGTTCCCGTTGCCTCTTCTTGATCCCCTGAGAGAACAAAGTTTGCCTAAGGGGATGGAATCTTTGCAGAATATACAAAAATCAGCAAAGGTAATGCATTATCCTCCCTTAAATTTCTCATTCAGATCTGCCTGTTTTGACAGGGCTACAAAACAATCAGTGGCAGTTGGGTGCTGTGTCTGTAGTGAGTGTCATTCATCTGTTCAGAAACATCTTACTGCTCCTGTCATTCCTTCACTTCATTATATCTTACTTTTGCTTCTCATCATTAAGTTAATTATGAACCCTCTTGGCTACAAAAACCCTCTTTGTTATGTAGTGCCTGTCAGGAGCACCACTGCATCAGTGTGGAAGATGATAGTATTTTTAAATACATGCCATCATCACAAACATGTAATTTTAAAAGCCCAGAGATGAGAACGAAGTTCTGGAGCAGGTTATTACCTCTCATACTACACCTCATCAGTTTCTGAAACTTACCTTCCCTAAATCATCATGATAATTCACCAAAATCATCTTTCACTCTGGTCCTTCAATACCTTCAAGGGGACTGAGGGCAGGAAGTTATCCTCAATCACCCTCACAGTTGTTTAAGCCTGTAAAGTACACCTATTCCCTGCTCTCTTACATATAGTCTTATATATAGCATCCACTGAGCATAAAAAGTTAGGTTGCTCAGATGGTTTTGTTTTCTTTGTGACTGCAAAATGTAATTGATGAAAACTAGCTTTCAGACACAGCAGGAGCATCTGTAGATAACTCCCATCTTATTTATATTTGTCTTTGTTTTTTTCAGTGATAACAGCATTAATAATAAATAGATTTGAAATTTCATTTTCTATTTTCATCCAAAATAAATTAAAAAGGGGTGGCTTACAAAAAAAAAAATATTTTTTTTTTTTAATACTATAAAATAATTGCATTCTTTAACTTTCTACACTCACTTTCCATTGTTTTATGTATTTTACTCGTTAGTCTGTGTTGTACTCCCCGAGGGCCAATTATACTCTGGTAACGCTGGATAACCAATATTGTGAATAGTAGCTTTTTTACTCGTGGGATTCAGCACTATTCCTGTATCGAGCACACACACAGAATCAATCACAGTATTTCATGTTTTATTTTCATTGTATTAAGTACATTCAAAAGCATGCTGCCAATCTGATTGTTATAATTCTTTATGGCTGTGGGTTTTGGAATTTCTACATGCAGTGACTTGGATGACTTAAAACATATTTGATACTTAACTTGTGACAAAACAGCAAATGCAAAGAATTAGGATTTTATTTAATGTTGCAATTTATAAAAAATTGGGTTCTTTCACAGAATTACAACATTATCACCTAGAGAAAAGATTATATATATCTGAAGCTCTAGGTATCTATTGTAGTTAGGTATTATGCCAATTGTAGTTTATGTAAAAGAGCACACTTTTCCCAGATTCTTCATTCCTGCATATGCTATAATTTCTATAGTAGACAAAGGGGATGTAGCTGGAGGGAAATTTTTGAACCATTTGAAGAGCAGAATTTTATTGGTGTAGTTAAACTATCTTTTGGATTTTAAAAAAAGCAACTGATTTTTTATGGAGTTATGTTCCATCCCAAAATTTGCATCCACCTTGGACGTGGCAGGTTTGCAGCATGGTCCAAGCTTAAGGCAATATACCACCCATTTCCCCTGTATTTGGGGGGGGGGGGGGGGGGGGGGCAAGGGTTTCTTCTTTCTGGAAAAAGGCGCAAACAAAGCAAAAAA
>JANHFX010013940.1:24124-39997 GCA_027560015.1 Chloroceryle amazona | reverse complement strand
TGCTCGCGCTCCGTCCGCGTGATGACAGTCGCGCGCGCGTGCGCAGTGGAGGGAGAGCGGTCGGGATGAGAAGGTTGCTTCTTTTCTGAAAATAGGTCACACTAAAGTCAATAACATTTAGATAGACCCTCATCTGTCCAGATGCAAGGGGGTTGTGAAAATAATGAAGAAATTGTATCCAGAAGTTTTGCACAAATGCACAAGCCTCAAGATTTACAGTTTTCCAGCTTTTTTAGGTCTACTTTATTTATGGAACAGATTACTCTGGGAACAGAAATTACATTTCTTTAAAATGTGTAACCATATATTCTTTCCTTCTTATCATCAGAACACTGAATCCAACAGAAAAGGAAAAGAGAACATTATCTAGTGAAAAAACATAGGCCCAAATATCTAAAACTGCCCCACTGCCCACACTCATGCCATAATGCTCTGGTTCTCCTTGGCATTGCACTGTGAAGAGGTACCTCTACCAGCAGTGATCATGTGATCCACCAGCTCAACCTCCAGGAACAATTCTCAGCCAGCACAGGCAGTGAACCAGTGACATCTGCCAGTTCAGTGCAATTTCTCTTCCTTTTTCTTAATTGCTGTGACACGTTCAGAAGCACTGTTTGCCAAAGCGTGTATTGCACAGAGCACTTTTTCCCAGTTCCATATGCCCTGACACATCTCCATCAAGAAATGAACACCTCTTGCAATGCTGCTGGATGGTTTGTATGTGGACAGGTTTGAATATGGAGCTACTAATGGAAAGTTCAATGCTTCGAATCCATGCAGAAAGCCCTTTACTCCTTTCCCTGATGACCTAGATGTCAATACTTTGTGTGATATCATAGCTCCTTATACCACAGCATTAAGAATACAGATTTGCATTTTTTAAAGTATTATTCAGGTCTAAAGAGTTGCTTGGGTGTATATCAGTAGAAGGTTCGATTAAAACAAATAAAAACTTCATCAGTCTGTCTTCAATACCAATTTTTTAAGAAATTAAAAATGGGATTTAGATTTGTGGCCAGCTATGTGGGTTCTATGGCTTTAAAAATTTTGATTCCATTCTGTTTGGTGATGAGCAAATCTCCAACTCCTGATGCCTCGGTAGTCATCTCTATGCTTTTTGCCACCAGGTGTGCCCATGAGCCTTTAAATCTGGTTGTGTACATACTGAATTTAATAGAAACATAATGTTTTCACACAGTCAGCACTTGCTAAAATGTAGTGTGAATGGGTGAAAAGGGAAAAAAAAACAAAACCAAACAACAAAACTGTCTGAACAACTCCCATAAGAACAGAACAATATGCAGTTATGAACCTGTGAGGGCAGGAGTGTGGACCTGCTATATATAGCCAGCAGGTTTGCAAATCGATCCCTCTTTCAGCTACTCTGCTATAATGTCCACTTTATTTTTATTCATCGTATACAATCTATTGAAGGTATGAGTCTACTGGCAGGAATATTTCCAAAACTGTCTATTTTTAAGAAAAGACTGCAAAAGATTTGCAGGCAGCAAATTTCAGACTTGCAATTTTGACCACTTGTAAGCAGAGATGGATTCTAGTTGTATTCATCAAGCCAGGGAGCAGCTACTCACTCCTAATTAAGAGATGCTTTTCATTACTTTGAGGATGTGATAGTCAAAGAGCAATCACAGATTTGATGATCTGAGAGTTGTCCTTGCCTAGAAACACCCTGCTAATGAAAGAACTTCAGTGACTTTTATCACCCTCTTCCATCTTCAAGAAACATATGGCCCACAACAAGAAAAATACATCTGGATGTCTAGATCAGTCTCTACTTATTTAATAAAAAAATAGCCTTTGATGCATTTTGGACTCGTGTAAAAAGTCCGATTAGCTGGAATTATCTCCAAAAAAATTGCAGCAAATTTTTAAATAATATATAAAAAGTCTGACAGGTTCATGGAATGTGCTAAATTGATCTGATTTTTTTTTACATAGCTCTTAAAATTAGTTAACATTTATATTCTTATGCTTAAGAATTAAATAGTTAAACGTCTTTTTAAAGCTTCTTTCCTAAGACCTTGCAAGCCATGTTTCTGTGACTTTCCTCACTGGTGTTATATAATCCCTATGGGGATTTAAAAAGAAAAAGCTAACGAACTTTATCTATATGTAACACTAATAGTTTCCATGGTAAGATAATGCTTTTCTATTTCCTTTTTTTTTGCCCTGTTGTTATCCCTAATTTCAGTCTGTTTGTTTATTTGTTTCCAGCCACTAGTTTTGTTAATTCTTTCCATTTGCTCCAGTCTCAGTTTTAACATTTTCCATTGCTATGACTCTGCAGGCATCAGATGGTCCCTCAAAGCTCCGATGGCTCTGGAGATACCACATGTTAACATTACACTCAGACAGCACTGCAGCTTTTTCACCATAAGCAACAATAGAATATGGTTAGATGGATTTACACAGAGGAGGGATGAAAAATGCTTGGTGAATGTTTGTAAGAGCACCAGTTTATGGAGAACAATACAGCTGGGTGACAATGGGAGGAGCAGCTGCAGGAAACCTACAGGAACACACTGGGCTGAAAACCTATCCCAAAGCAAAAAAAAAAAAAAAAAAGGGAGTTTAAGAAAGATAATGCAGTTGGGAGGGAAAACTATCATTTAACTTGCTTTTCAGCCTTTGGGAGTTATTAAACTTCCTATTGTTGATATGTCCTGTAGCTCTTTTGTCAGCTCCAAGAAGCAGTGTTAAGATAGAGAAAAGTGACTTAGGATGGAACAGGCTATGTGTATGAATTCCCAGTCCCTAAGCAGTTTCATGCAGCCCAACTGCAAGATGGCTGTGGCTCTTTGTCTCACAATCCTTTCGTTTTCACTAGCACAAGCAGCAGCACAAGGTCAGATAAACCAGCAGGCAGACAGATCAAGACTGACAAATATCTTTCAGTTACTAAAGGTAAGCTACTTGTTGCTTGCCAAAAATTGTAATAATATATGACAAGAAAAGAGCAAAGGTGTATTATAAAAAATAACTACAGAAATATAAAAAACCTGTTTTCTAGTGGAGTATTTCAGACTGAATAGTACAATGCAATATTGCTTCCATTGTGGATTTATTTTTTCCAGTCTGAAGTTAGCAAACAACATTTACAGATATGAACTGGAAACCCTAAGACTTCAAATAGCACAGTGTTAGTTGGGATTTATGTATTTCAAGTTTATCCTAAGGTGGTCTGTGTCCAAGTTTTCTATTAACCAAATGGCCAAAGTTCACAGGGGTCTTGGTATTCTGAGAATTCATTTTGGTCCATCTTTGGCCCTTCTTGCTTTTATTTCTATTTTCAGACAAGCACAATAAGTCTGTACAGCTGATAGAGTCAGGCTACATTTATTATCAGTCTCAGTTATCAGTTCACAGCAGGGACAGCTCAGTGGTTGCTGGCTGAAACATAAGCCTCATGTATGAGGTTTATTTTTCCTTTCTTTCTCTCTAGCTCAAAGGAAAATCAAACTGTGCTTCCATCTAGCTCATTCCTCCTTAGGCCAGTTGCAGATTTTACTGTTCTTCTGCCTGCCAAAGGTGATGATAGAAGTTAAAGGTGGCATCCCTCACAGTTGCTGTTGGTTCTATGCCCATCCAAAAACTTTGTAGGGTTTCTACCAGGGTATGGGTAATTAGCCTTAATCTTGATTATGTACTTATTTAGATTTTAAATTGCTGCCAGTCAAAAACCTCTTTTCTCAAATCATAGTGTTACAATTTGATGTGGTACTATTTTTATTCCCAGACACACACTACTCTGAGGTACTACTGGACAGCTGAAATAAGTGTTTTCTTCATTCAAAAAATTGTAAAAACCTTTGGACTGCTAGGATAAAATGGGTTGTACAAGTACAGCACACTGTAAAAATAACAAAGAAGAGAGCGCACCTTTCATGTTCTCTTTAAACCCAAGGCTACCTTGTGTGTTCTGAACCTGCAAGTGCTATTGATTGGGAGATCAAGGTGCTGAGTCCGACTGTGATTAAGCACTTAGTATTTACTGGTATCCCACCAGCTAATCAATTCGCCCTACCCTCCACGTTCATTCCTAGTACCTGTTAGGGCTATTTATTACACTTCACAGGCTCATGTCATCATTTAAATAATAGCCAGTCCAGTCTGTAGACTGTCCTGAGTTTGCAGTGATATTGGTAACCAGAGAGCACCAGCTTAGCATGGAAGAAAAGTCCAACAGCATTTCCAAGCAATGTAAGTACTTAGAATTAGAAAGGCTAAAAGATTAGATCACAATTCCATTCTTGAAGTATTCTCTATAGATTATTGCTGAATACACAAGTATACCCACCGGAGTCGATCCCTGATTTTGTCCCAAAGGCTGATTTCTCTTACAGATGCAGCTACACTACAACTCCAAAACTGGAGATGCTGAGGGAGTTGCAAATTGTGAAGTACCTATAGGGTTTAATCCAGAATGAGATCCTGTGTCTGTGCTGTTCAAAGCAAGTCTTCTTGCTCTTAGAGTATCTGGATGCTAGGCAATTCAGATAATCAGAAGTATCTGAGAAAAACTAATCTCTGAGTTTACTTGTTCTTTGCTCATTTAGGGCTTGAACTGAATGCTGGGCCTGGATTGTTCATTTATGTATGACCTTCTGGTGGGGCTAAGGTGTGCTGCTAATGAAGTCTACAGAGTTCAAAGGTGTTGTTGAATAGACTTTGACACCATCAGTGTCACCATCAGTGAGATGAGAAGTCATGAAGCTCTGTGGTAGATCTGTTGTGGTTTTTATACAGGTTCTTTTGATGACAGTAAAAAAAATGCAGCAATTTGGTGAACTGAATTTTAATAACAATGGATATAAGACTGCATATGTACTTTTCCTGGGTTTAGTGTATAGGTCAGATGCAAACTGCTCTGAAATTTTACAGTAGAGTTCTAGGGTTTGACCTCAATCTTTGTTTCTGATACCACCTAGTAGAATTACAGCAAAAGTTCAGAGGAAAATGAGGGAATGAGGCATTTCATGGCCTCTCACCCAGGTTATTTCACATACCTGTTTTGGTCACCAGTCTAGCGTATAACTGATCATATGTAGGGTTCTTGTTAAGGCAGAAGCTACTGCATAAATCTTTCAGTTTATGCATGCTTTGGACATAAAATACTGTTAGTGCGCTCCACGATAGTGTTCAAAACAAGTACTTACCATTTAGTCTACTCTTTCACACATGGTTTCTATCATTTGCTCAAAATTAATCTCTTCCTTTTAAGTGCATTCCTGATGTCTGAGTGTTTCCAAGTCAAAGTCCAAATATTCTTCAAACTTAAGTCAAATGTCATTCATATAAAGAACTGCTTGCTGCCTTTTGGGATATGTAAGTACTAGCATGAAATAGATACATTTGTCTTTCAGCATATAGAAATAAAATACAAGTAGCTTAGCTTTTCTCTTTCTCTTTCTGGAACTAAATTTATTAAGCAGTTGGCCATGAACCACATGTATGTGTAGGCTGCAGGTGTTTACCCTTGGACACACAATTTTGATGCAGTGCCTAAGAAAACATGGTCAGACAGCTCCCCCTAGAAAAGGGTGTTGTAAATGAATTATTTCCTCCAAGGACTAAAAAATGCATTCTCCTGAAATGGACTTCAGAACAGCCAGTAAAAACTGGATGTGCACTTCTATGTGAAAAAAATAGTCTTTCTCATAGCCAAGTCATGCTCTTTATTGAACTATAGGTAGCAGATGGCTCTGGTAATAAACATATTGGGCAGAATGCCACAGGGTATTATTAAGATCTTCAGCCCTCAGAAGGACTCACATGAATTACTTTTCTCTACTGAGACCATATAAACTGCAGTATATGGGATGAGACGTGAGGAAAGAGATGAAACAACTGGGGCCAACAGATAAATAGAAAGTACTGTCTTTAGAAAAAACAGGTGGTTGTTATGAGTTTTATGTTATCCAGTTGATTCAGAAGTCATACTTCAAACAAATATTGAAATAACTCCTTCAATGCTTTATTGTATTTAAGTAAATTTCTAAAAAATGAAATTATTGATTAAAGCCTGATTTATTTATTTTTTAGTCAAGTGCCTTATTGTACAATAAGGAAGAACTTGTAAGGTATATTGCAACAATAATTTGAGTATGTTTATTTGTTACCACCAGAATCAAACCAGAAAATCTTAGAATCATCTCTGAGTTCAAGTGCATCAGGTCAGACTTGATCTGCCCCATCAGCTTGATTCACTGTATTCTGTATAGGTCAACCTGGATAGCCTAACTGACTTAGACCATGTGGCCCTCCATTTGCAGTATCCTTTTTTAATGATATTTATTTCACTGGGATTTAATTTTACCTTTTAAAATTCTATGATTTTGTCTTTGTAAGAAACCTGCTAAAGATCTGACCGAGAAGAACTCTTGTGTCACTCTCTCATTAGCAGATAATTGAATAAAATGGTTCTGTTTTCTTCTAAATTGTGCAGGGAAAAGATTCCACCTTCACGCCTTCCAGCACCTAAGTCATTTATTAGTTCCTATTCACATCTACATGTAGTTAAGCTTGTCTGGCAGCATTTTCTCTTTTTATTTTTCCAATGATTTCTGAGAAATTGCTGCAGGTCTTATAGCCTGTACTACAGCTTAGGCAAAGATCTATTTTATGACTTCACAATTCTGTTCTTTTTCAATCAGAACTAATAATGTTGTCTACTGAAATGGAGAGCAACAATAAAGATCAGGAAAAAGTAAAACAAACAAAACAAGGGAAAAAAAAAAACAAACAAATGAACAAAAAAAACCAACAACAGTAAATACTGTAAGAAGCATGACATCAAATTTAGAAAGAAATAATGTTCTCCTGTGGTAGTCACTGCTTCTCTCAACTCTGATTATGACTCAGCATATTGTGGAAAAGTCTGCATTTCTACTGAGTAGTATTTGCCAGAACAAGTTCTTTCACTGGATCCTATTCCAATAGATTGAAAGTAGTGTCCGAAATAAAATCTTCAAGAAGACATAATTTTATTCTTTTTTTTTTTTTTTTGATGATATACAAAACCTGAAAGCTTTTAGATAAAAATTTGAAGTTCTGCCTAACTTCAAAAAAATCTGTGCAGACTTCTTCAAACTCTTTAATGTATTTATGCTCTGGAACATATATGGTCCTAGGACTAATGTCTGAAACATTGGAATGACTAGACAGACAAAAATTATGAGAAAATACAATTGAAACTCATGTGTTGCCTGAAACCAAGAAGCAGAACAGGAATAGGCAGTCATGCTACAGAGTAGAGAACTCCAGTGTCTGCAGCTTAGTATAGAAAGACCAAAGGTTTTGCAATTAAAAGCATTTATTTTTGTGAGGTAGTGCATGCTTGTACATGGAAATGAAATTTGTATCCTCCTCAAAGGAGAGTAGAGACTTTTGCCACAGTGACTTCAGGTGGTTGCACTGAGGGAGGTAGCTCTAGCCCTACTGGCAGGAAGTGCCAAAGAAGATCATTGCCAAGTGATCCTGTCTATCTCTGCTTTCTTATCACCACTGACTACTGTGTGTCTACACTGGTCCTCTGTCATTGTTTTCTTCCAGAGACACCTGAGTTGTTTTGGTTTTTCCATATCTTTATTTCTGGTAAATAGTCTGAGGGAGAGCCTAATTCAACTTCTTAGTTTTACCATCTAGAGAGGTCTGCTTTCTCCACACCAGCTCTGGGAAATTGAGGGAGCCTGGCCACTGTAACTGAAGGTTAGTCAATGTCCACTTTCACTGGAGAACTACTAGACACAAGTATCCCATATTCTGAGAGCTCCAAAAATATGAAACTAACTAAAATTTCCTAAGATCCTTGTAAAATATATTTGTCATCTGCTGCCTGTTTCTGGTGAATCATCTCAGTGAACAGGTTTGGTTCAAAATTCAACCATACATATTCATGCAAAAATAACATCTTTTCCTTTTGCACTGGAGAGGACACTTCCTATTTTCTCTCTGAAGGTGTTGAGAGGTGGTCATCTAGACTTTTCTGTAAAGGCTTTGATACCCATAGTTCCTTTCTTTGGTACTCTTCTATTTTTATCAGTTGCTCACAGTCCTGTGTTCCAGCTCTTTCCTATATGTCCTTCCAATTCTTGCATATTATGATTGTAAAGGAATAAACAATGTAGAGAAAACTTTATCAATATAGGTGTAGAACAGTAGTATCTTCACCCATGCTTTCCATTTTCCACTGTAAGAAAGTCTGTAAAAACTGTTAGTGGCCTCCTATCTCTTTAAAAGATCTCACCAGATGAAATTTAATACACACTATGTGTTATAGGCTTGAGAATGTAGAAATGAAAAGTACCAAGGGAGAAACAGGTGTGCATTAATTCTCCTTGAATCCAGGAACCAGGTAGTTAAAATATTTTTTTACATTTTCTTTTATTTTCTCTTCTTTTTTCCTCCTTCCTTCTCAAAGAAACCAGGTTGTATGCACAGAATTCTATGCTTTCACTTGATATTGCAGAACAGATTCTTTGAAGACCTCTTTTTCTTTGTGTGGACATCACCATACTACTCAGTTTAGGATGTAGTTAACCTGCTGAGAATTCTTGAGGAGACACTTGCACTACTGTGATGTACCCAGCTTCACTTGGGACCATGTTTGATGCTGAAGTTGGAAACTCTATGCATGCTCTGACATAATCAGAGATTCTGACAAGTGATTACCATCAAAAGGAATGCTGACCTCCGTATGCTATTTTAGGCATAAAATACAAGCTCCTAGGCAAGTTCTGGAGGCATCACAGTGAGGAGGGGATTATTCCAGTTGGAGCATTTTGCACAATGCAGCCTTTTGAGGTGACTCTGAAGTCAGTGTTCTACCTGCACTATTCCCTCTCTGCAATATATGTTTACACTTTGAAAAAACAAGGAGGAAGTGAGAGGGGGCAGAAGCAGCCTAGATAAGGACAGATAATAGAAGACATTTTGATTCAGGCAGATCTGACTCTGGAGGCTTTTGGGAGTGTTGAGGCTGCACTACGCATCTGGAAACCTGTAAGCTGTGCATTTTCATGTGCTGAAGTGCACAAGTGAGTCCTTTTGCTCACTGGAGACAGACAAAGAGCAGTCAGAGCATCAGTCTGGAAGACAAGTTAGTTTAAGAAAGATGTGAAGACAGTCTTCAAATTTGTAAAAGGTCACTGCAAACAGGGAAAGACTAAACTGTCCTCTGGAGCTGCTGGAGAAATGCATTAATGGATTTAAATTGCAACACAGAGGCTAATAAAGTGACTCTTGAGATGGCTGTAGAATTGTCACTGCTGCAGGTGCTCACAAGCAGCATCAGCAGATGCTCCCAGCAGCGGTGGAGAACATCTCCCCCTCAGAGTGGGAGTGGGGACATACCAAAGATCCCTTCCTACTCTTTGCCTTGATTTCACTTGGTAGGCATGAAACACGGAGCCTGAATTAAGTTGCGACCTTTTTTGAATTATGTACACACATAAGAATCTTATTGTCCATAGATGGTGGTGAAGAGTGAGGAAAAATAATGGACTTTTACTTAAGATATCAGTTCTAAACCAAGTGTTGAATTTTATTTTATTATTTAGGACACCAATTAAGTAATAGTTTATTTTACAATGCTAATGGTATTAAAAAGTTTTATTTTTATTTTAGTTCAAAATAACACTCTGAAAACTCAGAGTCCCTAGGCAGTTCCTCTGCTGTGATTGAATATGACATTCAACTTAGTGTGTAAAGTCCATTCAATGTATTATGAGAGAAGTTTGAAAATATACCACAGAATCTCTACCCTTACCTAATATCTTGCATACATGTGTTTGACATGTAATTAGGCTTTTGCAAAATTAATATACATTATATAAAATTAACCTGTTGCTCTGAGCATGAACTGTGGTTCTATATATTTCTCTATCTCGTTTTGCTATAACACAGCTAAAGGTGTTAAATCCACCTTATGGTATCAGTGCAGAGGATGTTGCTAGAGATTTAGTGATTAAGGAAGCGAGGGCAAGGATGTATCTACATCCTGGGTAGTTAGAGGCATCTCCAAGATGAGGATGGAGCAGGGGTAGCCTGAGTAAGAGCCTTACTCAGCCACCAACTTCCTCAGAGGAGTGGAGCCAGACTGTCTGACAAAAGCCAGACTGTGAGCCATAGAGAAAGCCACGTAGCTGGCTGAGGACATTAGCCATATTGTAAGCATGAGTCCTGGGCTAGCATAACAATATAGATATAGTCCATGCTTTTCACTATTTAGGAAGATTTCTCTGCCTGCTAAACATCTGTCACAATCCATTTTCTGACTTAACATTAAATATTGCTGTAAAATAATTCACTTTAGACACTATTCCAAAGATCAGATTTTAGCAAGACACAGAGGAGTTTATATAAAAAGGCACAATAAAGGCCTTTAAAAGATATAGGTAGAGATTTGGGATAACAAATGCATATTATTTTGTGCCAGAAGGTCAGCTGTGTGATTGCTTATTTGGAGCAAAAGATCAGTACAGCATCCAATTTAGGAAACACAGATTTATGGCACTATGGATTGGCTTTGTGTCCTGAAAATGGTAACTCATAAAAGAAAGATTCTGTTTAGGAAAAAATCTGATCTGGGAGATACATAAAAAAAAAAATCCACTGTTAACATGAGTTTATACACATGAACCAAGTTAAGCATGTACTTAATTCTTTTTCTCAGTCAGGACTTCCAGCCTTTTTATTTCTGCAAAGTACTATAATGAGGTAAAGGAAAAAAAAAATTAAAAGCATCTGTTATAATTTATACCAATTAATGATTCACTCCAATTAATTTTATTAAGCCCTGATATAACCAAAGTCAAGGTAGCATTCCACTGGGGTGAATTTTGCTTAACTGACGTAGACAAAAACTGAGTATGTGATTCATCACATCTGACTCTCTTTTTCTTAAGGACTCATAAGTATTTTGATCGCATTTATAGACACCTGTTTTGTAGACTTTCTCTATTACATTCAATCAATAAGGCATAATACTTATTCATTTCATTTTATGCATATGTGTGTATTTATGTGAGATTTTTTAATGGATTTGTTCCACATAATGTGGAATCTCCCATATATGTGGTTCATCATATTGTACATGAAGTGAATCTTCATTAGAAGAGTGCAGCAAGAGAGTACTGAGAGACTAGGATAGATGAAAATAAAG
The DNA here is from genome assembly GCA_027560015.1 of Chloroceryle amazona. Classification (NCBI taxonomy): domain Eukaryota; kingdom Metazoa; phylum Chordata; class Aves; order Coraciiformes; family Cerylidae; genus Chloroceryle; species Chloroceryle amazona. Next base: position 28,815 of record JANHFX010013940.1, on the reverse strand, counting down.
TGAGAGCTATGTTTCAGAAGAGTGTGTACAGAGTTGAAAGACTAATGCAGAATGTTTTGTAAGAATAAGAGAACTCATTGCTAGAATATGGAGGATTTTTAGATCACAAATTAAAAGATTTTGTTCGATCTAAGCTCAGACTAAGCAGTATTAATTGCATTGATGGATTGTATCTTTATTTTTAAATTGCATAGAAATCATGCAATCAAGACTTCTGTTCAGGTCTTGTGGGTATATTTTTATTATTATACTTTAGTAGACTGATTATTTCTCATTTATTGTTCAATTAGTTGCTTCATTTGCCTTGTCTAGATGTGACTGCTGCAAAACTGAGCATTCAGATTCCCTCAAACTGGGGATCAATAGCCCATGACTTGCCCTATATAATTCCAGGTTTCCATGTATATGGCCTCTTTGAAGGCTTTGAATCTTTGCTCAGGATTTGTGTCCCTCCCATAGCCTGACTGCTCTGACTAGGCTGCAAAGATGTCACAACTTTGGATGGGTCCACAGCACTTGTGCAGACCACCAAAGAAGCACGTACGTGCAAAGTTCAGGATGTATTCACCTTACAGCACACGTGCTGAAATAGTGGTCTGTGCATGTGCTCAAAATCTCCTGGGCTCTAGAAGCTTTTGACTTAATTGAACATGTGTTATAGGCCTGACTTTTCTCAGAAACAGGTTATCTGTATTTCATGTGTGCAGTTGCTCTGAGGTATCCCAGATGCATCAATTTCCCTGCGTTTGCATTATTTGGACAGCAATCCTGGATATAAATATGGGAATCCTGCCTTGAATACAAGCAGTACTGGAGAAAGAGGAAATGAGTATGACACTTCATTGGCATGTAGTGTATTTACACTAAATTGGCTGTTGTAATCTTTAAGTCATTACTCTTATACAGGACAGGAATTTCTTTATGCATCATAATGTGATTTTAATTCTGCAGGTTATATCAGCTAGCTTACCACCCCCCACCCCCCCTCTTTCAAGTCTTTTTCCCACTTTCCAGTTGTGAGACGTTTTGCAGTTTGATTGTCACCCCTCTGAAGTAAGATTATTAAATGTATGTCCCCTTTTCACCTTCTAGGTGCTAGACTGTTGATGCTACTCAGGGTGAAAGACAGCATAAATAGGAAATATAATTTGTACTTCCTTATTAATACTGTATCTCTGTTATCATTTGTCACCTCCTTTGTTACCATAAGTGCTGTGCAGAATCTCATTAGTGGTCATGCTTTCTGGTTTCTGTTCTCTGTTTTAAATCTGTTTCTCATTTCCTGGCTGTTAGTTTTTGCTTGAGGGCTGTTTTAATTTATAGTATTGTCATTCTGACTCTTATTTGTGGCATGAGACGATGGTCTGTGTGCATTTCTAAGGGTTCTTGTAGCTTTCCACATTCATGTAATTCTTTCTTTCAAACGCTCCCAAGTTCATGTTATTTTGCATAATGTCATTGTTGTTTGGATAAAAAAATATTGCGCTTTTAAGCATCAGTAAAAATTATTATCATCTGATTTAGAATATTTCAAGGTTTGTGTTTTAGATTAATTTTTTTGACACTGGTTTTTTTCCATACCAGAAAATGAGCAATAAAAAGCTGCACAGATGTTACTGGGGATCATTCAATAACATTTCACTGAAATCCACAGGCCATGCTTTTGCAGTGAGAGAGATTTAGGTCTGGCTTTGACAAAGGAAATCAATAGCTAGTGGGTACTCTTCTGTATGGCACCAAGAAATAGAGTGTTTGCCATAAAGAGAAAATATTTTGAGAAACTGGCCCATACCTTCTTTCTGGAATTATAATTGAGTAGCAGCCGTCTTCCATTTAAAAATGAGAACTGTATTTGAGGGCTGCCAAACTCTAACATTAAAGAAATCATAAATTCTTCCTCCTAAGCACAGAAGTGTCTTGAAGTCATGAGGTCTTATGAAACATTTCAAAGGGGAAAGGAGTATTTCTTATTCGGCTTCCCTGCCTTTCAGACTTATATTCACATGAACATATTTTATTCCATAACCATGTGGGATGAATGTTTACTCCAGTTTATTCATGTGAATACACAACTCTGGATGTAAGTAAGATCCAGTATTTTTAAGACTTCAGTAATTTGGTGATGCTGGCATCTCTGGTATTCTTTTTTTTTTTTTTTTTTTTTTTTTTCATGGGTTTAAGAAAATTGTGTTTCTGTTCTGGTTTTAGAGAGTGTAGCTGATGAAAAAGTTTTCTAGCACATGCCCACTTATCTTGGCTGTTTTCTTAGACAACAAAAAAAGCTTTCAGGATTTACATCCCAGGGGTGTTTCCAAAGATAATCATCTCAAATTAGCTGTTTCAGGTGACAATTTTGATGGCAATACAGATAAAATGCAAGACTTGTCTTGTGAGTAGCCTGAAGAGATGTACTAGAAGTACTCTTTTAAAGTCAATGTCTGAAATCTTGCAACGATATGCATATTTAAGTACTTTTAATATGACTTTAATTTCAATGATGTTCATAACTGTTCAGACAAGATAGTGTTAGGTTTGATGAGTGCTTCTGAACACCAGGGTATTTCTACTTTGGCCTTAACATTAAGAACTCTTGCTGAGTAATTTGACTTTATTTGATCACTCCAGGAAGTAGATAGTCTTTCAGGTGTTCATTTGGCCTGACTTAAAGAACTAATCCACTGCTTATTCACTTTGTCCTGAACTTCTGTTCCTTTTAATTGAGTCTAAAATCTACTCCTTTTTCCCTGACTGAGGCCAGGAGAGGGCCAAGGGGAACACAGCAGGTATACGCTACTCCTTGTTTCATGGCAGAAATTTGAACCTATCAGTCAGAAGTTACCAAAGGCAAAATGGAAGGGCTATACCTCAGATGTCTTCATAGTATTAGTAGCATAAATATGGGAAAATACATGTGTGATTGAGATGTGTTCCTATTCATTGAGTCTTCTCTACCCCAAACCACCTATTTTGGGGAAACCCCAGTGCAGGTTTAGGCATGAAAAGTGCAGATGAGTTGTGGAGATTTACCAGGCATTTTTCAAGAGGTTGACAGTTTATCCTAAATTTGGTGGAATTTTATGAAGAGGGAAAAGACATACTAGTCCCCAAGTACCTTCTAATCCTGTGCTTCAAAATGTGTGGCTATCAGAGATGTTGAAGAATAAGTCGCCAGGAATTTTAATATAAGGAAAATGAAGTTGTGTAATCACTAATCTCAGAAAATGGAGTGGGTTGTGTGTGGTCTTTTTTTGTTTTGTTGGGTTTTTTTTCCCCTGGAGTTTGCTCCCCTATCTTTTCCACAAAACAAACAAATAAACAGAAGTCTTAAAACAGAATGCCAACATAGGAAGTATCATCCTGGTTGTTTAAAGAGTGATAGTTGTAAATTGCAAAACAGCATATGTAATGAGTAATGTCTGATTTCCTTGGCAATAGAGGAAGAAATCGTTCAGCATATAACTATAAATTTATCTATTTTACTCCATCTGATGAAGATGTTGGGTGAAATCGTGGTCTCCCTGATAACAGTGGAAGTTTGATATCAAAACAGGTTTTCATTCTTTATTAAGTTGTTACTTCATATCTAAATTTTGGTTATAGACACTAATATGACTAATTAAAACCTCTACTCTGTCAGAGGTACATAAGGAGACAGTCACAGCTGAAGAGTGAACACTAACAAGAAACATCAACTTTTTAGAATCAGAAGCTTAAGTATTTTAGATCAAACCAACCTAGACTACGTTCACAGATCACTGTAGCTAGGCACCTCCTCAAACAAAACCAGACATGTTCAATTTTGTTAACAAACGAATTTACATCAAATAAATTTGCAAAACATTGAGAACTCAGCCTTGCTTTAATTTCAGTGGTTGCTGACTTTGGGTATCTCACATACTTAGGACAACGCAACCCAATTGAGTAGTTCTTTATTTGCATTAATTGATAGTTTCATAAATAAGGATGAGACAGCAATATTTCAAATTATGAAACACATGAGAATACAGGGGTGAAGGCATAAAATTCTTTAATTAAAATGGGTGGAAAAAATGGGACTTCATTGCTGACATTCTCTCTAACTTGTACAGCTAATAAAATTTGCTGCATGAGATGACAAGCTGTAGTGAAAGTTGCTAATCAGGAATCCTGGAAACCCTCAATGCTGGTGTCATCTGTAGAATCACTTGGACAGTCTGACAGCAGGAACTCAGCCACAGAAAGGGCAGATTTATTTCAGGAGTCACAAAATGATTCTCAGGGAATAACAGAGTTACTGACCATAGAAAATATCCAGTTCATACACACTCTTCAGAGGGTTGATTCTCTTCCTGGCTGGAAATGTTTTATTGCAGGTATCTGGTGATTCTGCTGTAATGACAGTGATAGAGTGCTGAAGCAAAAAAATATTAAAGGGATGACAGACTAAAAGTCTTGAGCAGGACCATGAGTTAAAAAGCAGTTAGAAGGGAAGAAAAAATCCCAGGAAAGATGATTTTCAAAGTCTATTGAAAATTCTGATATTAAACTGTCAACCAGAGAATTCAGATTGATTTCTGCTATAGGTACTCTCCAAGTACAGAGTCTGACCTCTTATGTGTAGGGTTTTTTGTTGTTGTTTTTTGTTGTTGTTGTTTGACTGTTTGTTTGGTTTGGTTTTGGTTAGTTTTGTTGTTTGCTTGGGTTTTGGTTTG
>JANHFX010013940.1:8660-24024 GCA_027560015.1 Chloroceryle amazona | reverse complement strand
TTCAGATTGATTTCTGCTATAGGTACTCTCCAAGTACAGAGTCTGACCTCTTATGTGTAGGGTTTTTTGTTGTTGTTGTTTGACTGTTTGTTTGGTTTGGTTTTGGTTAGTTTTGTTGTTTGCTTGGGTTTTGGTTTGTTTGGTTTGGTTTGTCATTTTTGGTTGGTTGGTTTGGTTTGGTGTTGTTTGTTTGTTTGTTTTGTTCTGTTCTGTGTTGTTGTTTATTTCTTTTAAGTACTGAGCATTTTCTTCTCCTGCTGACTTTAAACAGAAGACTTGGGGACTTCATGCTGTGAAGAATGAGGCCTATGATCATTAGCTGAAGGACCTGATCATAAAAAGAATTCTTATCAGAGTCTTAGGGAATCTTTGCATAGAGCTTTTCTTGGAAAAGAAAGAAAATCAATGAGAAAAGAGACTGTCTAGATGCTAAATTTTTACTACTTCATCAGCCTCTGACTAGACCTGATGGTTTCCATGACCATCTTTCTAATCACTTCTTTTCAGCCTTTCTCATCTTCTACACCTGAGACACATTCTGTATCTCACTCTCTTTGTGCTTTTCCTCACTTCCCTGTCTTTCCTACCACTGTCTTTACCCATGTATTTCATTTAGCATCTCTCTGATAAGTATTCTACTGTTTCTGTGTCCCTTTCTGACTCTCTACCAAGAACAAAAGGAGGAAGAAAATGCCTAACTAAATCCCACTAAAATGATATTTTCTGCCATTGCATTGCTAACTGTTCTGTACATGAGGATGGGGGGAATCCAACCTTGTATCTGTCAGATCAACATGGATTGGAGGCTGGCTGACGAGGCACATCTACTGCTAGATATTTATGTGCTGTCTAGCACAAAGGTAGTCACACACATGACTGGTTGTTCATTAGGTATTATCACAACAATCATAATTAAAACCATGATGAATCAGTTGACCATAATGTTTTGGCTTCTGAAGCTTGCAAAGATGAGTGCATTCAAAATTCACAAAATGATTTATAAAATTGGTCCATGATTACTTTGAATTTGTAATTTCTTCCTAAGACATGAAGATTTAAATAATCCAGTTAGTTTCCGTTGTTACATATTAATTCACTCTTTGGTTAGACTCTAGGCAGGATACCATGTTAGGGTCATTTTAACTACTGTTTTCATTAACAATTATTATATCCGCTCATAGAGTGTATGCAAATGAAGGTTAGTATGAATTTGTCAGAATTATCTTGAGATCATTCTGCTTGTCAGGCATAGCGTGTTTCTATCTAGTTCATTGTTTTGGAAAAGCTTTCCTGCACTTGTCTCTTTAATTTCATTTTGCATGCAGGACTGGTGGTTTCTGCACTATAGACCATGCTTCCCACGGGGGTTTTGTTTGCTCACAAAATTGCCTCTGATGATAACACTGCACTTGAAAGCCTCCATGTATATTCTTTTATGTCACTGTGTACTACTCATGTGTGTACCCTATGTTACTATGTCCCTTTAAGAAAACAGTATTCTTTATTTTGATAGTCTAAAATTCACCATTTAAGTCAGGGGCAGAAATGTTCTCTCTCCAGAGAATGCCCATCTGCAGAGAAAGCAAAGTTAATATAGAAGTAAGCAAATCTTGATGGACTTTTTTTCCTTTTTACATAAATATATGATAACGAAATGTTAATTAGAGCAACACACTTGTTCCATGTTGCTATATAAAAATATTAGAAATCATTAAATATGGTCTTATGTTTTATTGTACACATAAAAATTTTAGCAGGCATACTGCTGTAGGAAGGCTAGTGATAGCACAGTAACACAACCTGTGATGTAAGTTTGTGTGCTTCCTCCTCCTCTTCCTCACTGTTGCATTCATGGAATAGAAGAAAAACATTGGTTTTTACCCTTGTTATAGTGTTCCAAGTTCTTTTCCCCTTCCTACCATCTCTCCATCTCCTGACAAAAAAAAATGGTAAGTAAACAGTAAGGTGAAGAGGTCATTATGGTGGCAGATATGTAAATACATCTGACTTCTTGATGATAGACCTCAAATGTTATAGTTTTCTTCCAGGCTTTCACAACCAGTAGCTTCATTGATGTTGCTTCTAATTTGTTTATACATATATTAGTTAGAGTAGAATAATAGATTCCTTTATATGCTTGTCATGTAACATTGGGAAAGAGAAGAGAAAAACAATCCATGCGTTTTGGGTTTTTTTAATAGAATACGAGAACAGAGAATGCAAGTTTGAAGAAAGCCAGCAAAGCAGCAGGAAAAGCAGCAGGGGAAGGAAGCAAGAAGATCTCTGCTGTTTGAGGATTTCATTTATTTCCTGGTCTGCCCTGTAATGGAAGATTTCTGCTGCCTGGACAGGAACAGTCCCTGAGTTCAGAAAGGGAAGAGGAGGCCCTTCCTCGAATCATAGTCCCTTAGCGATCCAGACCCTATCAGGACTGATGCACTCCAGAAACAAACCTGGATTTGTGGATTTTTCCACAAGATTATTTAAAAATTCAATTGTATAGCTTGACAGATTTTGACATAAGTTACGTAGCAAATGACTTACAACTGTTATTACAAATTCTTCCTAATGTCTAACCTGAATCGACCTATCTCTAGTTTTAATCCATTCCTTCTAGTCCTATCACTGCTCAACACCTAAAAGGTCCCGCCCCCAGCTTTCTTGTAGGCCCCCTTAAGATACTGTAAGGCCACAATAAGGTCTCCCTGGAGCCTTCTCATCTCCAGACTGAACAATCCCAACTCTCTCAGTCTGTCTTCAAAGGAGGGGTGCTCCAGCCCGCTGATCATCCTTGTGGCCCTTCTCTGGACACGTTCCAGCACATCCATGTCCTTCTTGTCATAGGGGCTCCAGAACTGGACACAGTACTCAAGGTGAGGTTTCATGAGAGTGGAGTAGAGGGGGAGAATCACCTCCCTTGACCTGCTGGCCATGCTCCTCTTGATGTAGCCCAGGATACAATTGGCCTTCTGGGCTGCAAGAGGACACTGATGATTAATTTCATCTAATTTTAGGCAAATAGAAATGCTTCTAATGTTTATGTGTGCTCTTGCTATAGCAAATGAAGAAAAGCATCTCCTGGACAATTCACCACACCACCTTTTGCTACATCTGCGTGGGCAGCAGTGCAGGAGCAGTTGTCCTGAGGACCCAGCAGAAACATGATCCCATTTAGTATGGGGAAGAGGTTTTAGACTAACCTGAGTCTAGTCAAGAACCCTTATGCATTTAAGTGTATTAGATGCACACCTGGAAAGCAGTTTCCAGCTATGTTTCATTGGGTTGCACCATCTGTGGTTCCTTGACTAAGTCAGCCAGAGTGCTCAACAGGAGCAGCTTCTCAAGGGCCTTACTGACATTATGCTAATGTGGGGTAAATTCCCCCCCTACAGGTACTTTTCTGTTTGCATTTTAAACATTCTTAAAGGGGTATCTTAAATGGGACATCTAAGTTTTAGGTAGTTAAAAACAGGTCTAAAATGAATCTCTGAGTCATGGAAGCCATTCTGAAATGTCACTGCTTCTGAAGTTCATCTTCGCTGCAAGCATGTCTCAAATCTAAAGAGCAGACAATGCTTCAGAAATAGCCATTTCTTTCTCTCTCAATTTCAGAACAAAGAGGGGGTAAGAAGTTACTCTGCCAGTAAACTAAACGTTAATGATAAAAAATCTTTTTTTGCTTGTATTCATCATTGGGTTCTTCTGCTATATGTAATTCCTGACTCAGATTTTTTAAAAGTTATCTTGTAGACTAATGTATTGCATGGCAGACTTTTGACTGCAGGAATTCCTGAACACAGTTTTCACCTTAGCCTCTCCCTTCTTACTAAGGAAGTTCCAGTGGGGATGTCTTCTCACTTGTGCAAAACACTGCCCATCCATAGTAGTGTTCCTTCTCTGCACCTGTTAGTGATTATGTGACAGCCTTGTGCTATTTACAGTTGTCCCTGTAAGGAGCCACACATTAAGAACATGATTCAAGTATTTTGTTAATGTAATGTAGAAAGAGAAGATGAGAGCCATCTTCCTTGCGATCAACTTTGCCTCTGCAGAATGCCAGGAAGGGTTTTCTGGGCAAGCACTGCAGTCCATAAGCCAGCTCCAAAAGCATGACTGTGGGACTGTTTATACAAGTAAAGCAGATCATGAATGCATTCTGCAGAAGTGGGATATAAACCTTTTCTTTCATTTCATATCAACCCACACAGTCTGAAGGTTCATTGTCCTCTCTTGCTTTCATATTCAGATGCGTTTCATTTAATGTTAAAAATAATTCATTTGATATTTACAGACTAAACTGAGACTTTATCCTCAGCCTTTTCTCAGTTGTGTTTAACTGTCTTAAGCCTTGCTGTACACACTGAAATCATGCATGCAGAGTCTTAGAAAAGCTATTTTAACAGTTTTCCCTAATCTGAAAATGTATATTTGTCACAGGAAGGAAGCTCTAGAAGAGTAAAACCGGGCTTGATTTGCACCTGGAACTGAAACCTAGCTGATACACTATTTCAATTGTGAGGATTATAGTTAAGCCTGCATCTTCTGACTTTCAATGTTAAGTTGCATTAAAGTCAATTCTGTGCATGTTGTACTTGCTAACATGCTTATAACTTTAAACATAGTGATCATGCTTGCATCACACACAAACCACCCTATTTTTTTATCTTAAACTGACTTTCATCCAAAATATTTAAAAATCCATTTTGAGGATCACTGAGGTTTTTCAGATCACATATTAAGCACAGCAAGGAACTGGCTGGTCTCAAGCAGCAGAGAGGCCTGCTTGAAGGAAACTGTTCAGAGGTAGTCTGTGAGGAAAAAAAATCCTGCCTGAATGCCTTCAGCTTGATAAAAGAAGAGGAAAGGGCAGTATCCGGGGCAGGATATTGTGGAAGTTAGTGTGGCCTTGTTCTCTTTCAGAAAAAGACAGCAGTAAGAGATTCCTAAGGTAGTGTCCTGCAAGAAAGGAAGAAAATGTTTCAAATCTGCTTCCTCTCTTGGCCTTCTCCTTGTAAGAATTTGTTTTACTTTTGTGGATATGTTCCTAATTAAAGGTAAAATCTTTGAGATAAATCAGTTTTTCCTTTTTTTATGTAAGATGGGAGTTTGAGTCAAATCCTGGTATTCAACAAAAACTTCTTTACTGTTAAAGGTTCAATACTTTCTCAGATTTTTTTTCATATCTTTATAGTAACTCCCCCTTTTTTTTTTTTCTTCATACACCCATTGGATCATTAAGTGTTTTTCTTCGCACAATGAATGTCCATAAATCATCAATAGCTTCTTTATATTTATTTATCTATGAAAGTTTGCTTGCAATGCAGTCAATGTTCCTTATATTTGGAATATTCCACTACTGCAGAAATATGGATTTGCTTTCTGGGATACCTTTCTGTCAGTAATGTTTCTGCCAGTGATCATGCAGGTTTATCACAACTGTTTCTCAAAATCTTTGCTTTCTTGCTGCTTGGAATGTCTTTGATGTCAAAACCACAGTGGTGGCTTCAAACTATGTGAGCTGCTGAAGTCACCTTCTACATTAGTGCATTGGCTCTGACAGATTTGGACCTCTTAAGTATGTTCATTCTACTGGAAGATGGGCAATAAGATAACAGCTTGCTGGTTTTATGTGGGAACAATGAAGTTTTTTGAGAACTGCTATACAGAACATATTTTTATGAGGAACAAAATTTTGTGATCCCAGTAGTGACAGAAACAAAATGCTTCCAGCTCAAACTCCTTTGACCCATCAGACTCAGTAATGTATCAGAATATTAATGTTGAACAATATCATAAATTGCCTAGTGACATCCATGCTGGGAATATTTTTAGAATGAGAGATGGTTTGAATTACAGGACCTGGATCTAGAATGGACTTTAATAAGCAAAAATGTCAGCGGGTTTGCTAGCCAGAACTTTGTTTTGAACTGTTATAAACAGAGGGTGAGTCCTATTATTAAGTTCTTGTTTTACTTTCCCAGACACTGAAGAAGCTGTATTTGGAGCCAAAACCCACTCAGTGTCCTGGGGCAGTTGCTGTCATGGACCTGGGTCTGCCTTCAGTCATTATTCCAGGGGATCTCAGGAGATGTCAGCAGCACTTAAGTGTCCCTAAGTGAGAAGCAGTGAGCAGAATGTTGCTTTGTTCTAGCTGCTTCCCTGAGTTGAGAGACTTCACTTTCTCTTAGGCAGGGAATGGGGTACTCCTCAGAGGAAGGGAGGGCTATGAAAGTCTGCAATTCTTCATTCCATGGGTTTCTGTGGCACAACAAATGTTTTGCACAGCACACAGCACCAGCAGGTCTGACTAGGGTCAGTGTAATACCATGATTCAGGTGCAACATGCCTTGAGGGATGAGGCAAAGCACATGTGGCCCAGAGACCATGGGACAAAAATCAGCTTTGAAAGCTGCAAAAGCAGAAGATACTTCAAACACAATGACAAAACACACTTCTGGAAAAAATTACATAAAACCTGAAACACAAAAACTCATTTTAAAAAGCTTTTTGTATTTTCCAGCACAATTTGCATTAAAATAGCTCTACAGAAGAAAAAAAAAAAAAACAAACACACACACACAAAAAAAAACAAAACCAACCAAACAAACAAACAAAAAAACAACACAAAAAAAAAAAAAAACAAACCAAAACCCAAAAACCTACCCAATTATTTTTAACCTGTTTTTTTTTCAATGCTATTTTCAGTCCCTTTTATTCTGGTGACCTCAGCAAATAAGCATTCACTGTGGAAGTCTGGATCTTTTTCTTATTACCCCCTCAGATTAACCAATAGAATAGAAAATATAAACATCCCTTGCATACTTCAGTACCTGGTAAATTCAGACTCCCTTATTGGCAGGTTGCACTAACCTGGCCAACAGTGCACTCAATTGGAGAAGGAAACCTCCCTCCCTTCTGCAAGAACACTCATTGGTAACAGAAGACAGAATTTTCTACAACCATTGCAATTATTTGCTGATCACTTCATGTCTGAGTCATGGGGAAAAAATTAATGAGCATTATGAAGATAGCTTATGGTGAGGAAAAGATCACATGTCTGCTAGTATGGGACTCTGGGAACCTTAATTTCCCAACTGCCTGAAGAGTTGTTGCAGAACTGTTAATTTTTTAGCTAATCACCAATGAAATTGAATTCCCCCTTCATCTGCCACATGGTTTTACAAGCCCAACCAGTATGATTTGGGGGTTTTCTCTGGATGAATTGCTAAGAGATTTCTCTCTTATGAATTAGATTTTATTTAGGCTTTTAAAATTGTCAGTGATTTGGATTCACTCCCCTACAGCTTCTTCTGTGAAGAATAATCAATAGAGCAAAATGATTAGTTTTTAGCACATTACTTATTCTTGAGGTTTATTCTTGCTTACATGTCTGTATGCTGTGGATGATTACAAGACAGACACAGTAAAATCTTAAAATGTAATGAAATAATGAAGTGCCATCATTTCATTTAAGCTGGTTACATAGTAAAAATACAGGTTTTAAAGGCATAAATATCTCAGTTTGGTTTATAACATTAAAAATAACTATATTACATTCTTCCTTTGGTTCATGATCCTGTCTGTTGCTAAGAAACCCTTCCTCAGGTGGCTTTGAACCTTCTCAGCATTTTCATCTGTAGCTATACTATCTTGTCAAGCCGTAGCATACTGCTGCTCTGTTGCTGGAATTTATGTTCCTTGCTGAAAGTAATGAAACTATTGTGCAGGTAAGTATTTAATTCAATGGTGTTTCAGAGCATTATGCCTTCCTCTTCACTATTTCTCATCTCATTTTTTTAAGTGTAGCATTTAAGGTGCTATGTAGTGTGTGCACAAGACAAAGGCAGTCATGACATACTTCTACTTGATCTGGGTCTTCCCTTTTTATGGCTTCAGCTTGTGCCATAAGCAAATACACCTCTTCATATCGCAACTGTGTGCCTTCCCTCAACCTATCTGTAGACTTCAACCCAACAGTCCGAAATGTCTGTTGGGATTTTTTTCTTTCTCTTTTCATGCTTCAAATACAGCATGTTTCAAGATAGTTGCAGGGACAAAAGGAACATCCAGACTGTAGGAGGGAATGGTTTATTTTAAATATTTTTTCACAGAACTTAAGTGTAATACATTCAAACTGGTAGCTATTGATTGACAGTCTCAGAAATAGGTTATGCTCAACACTGTATTCGGAACCACATATGGAATAGTGTATAAATGTAAGCCATATACACGTAAATACATGTGAATTTGGTTGAAAGTATAGTGTTTATTTATTCAGAAAGCATATCTATAGAGTATATAACACCATCATCACTCAAATCATCTCTTTATATCAATTTTAGTGTCTGATAAACATTGCAAAGTTCAGCACATATTGAACTAGAAATACTTCTGAGAGAATATTTATGAATTGTCAAGTTAGAGGTAGCTTTTCAAATTAGTGAACTACAAATCAGTCCCTCAAAAAAAAAAAAAAAGCCGTAATTGAAAAAACACTAAGAAAAATTAAATCATCCAGGAACTGGATAATAATTTGAGAGGAAAAATAAATCTGACCATTATACTATGAAGTTGTCTTATTAACTTTGCTCTCAGTTTTTAATTTTCCTTTCTCCATTGTCCAATCTTTTTCTCTGGTGCTTTATACTTTAATATGGCTGTATGTTTATATTGCCATATTTGTGACAAAAATGTATGCTCATCTATCCCTATTTACATGTGAAGATTAACATTGGTATGTTTCATATTTGTTAATATTAGGTATTATTGTCAGCAGGTGCAAAATGGCATGGCTCCACTGGCTTCAATAGAGCTGTGCCAGGTGATGATTTATTCCATTGTTTTCTTTCACCTGGGTTTTGAGTACCAAGAACCATATGAAATTGTGAGTGTGTTTTTCAAATGTACAAACAAAGGAATCAATATTGTTCTTAAGATTATAAATTAAGATTTCTGAAAATACCAAAGAAATATCAGACTGTAATCCCTAATACTTTCTTCTCCTGGAAATTTTAAGTTATACAAGCTTGCTGTGCAGCATGATAGTTTTTTATTTGAAAGGTTAAGGCAGTCTTTAAAATGTGCTTAGCTTGCCATACTGCATTTTTATTTTCAGAGGTAATGCCAATAAAGAAAAGAAAGAAAAGTATAAAACAAAGTTAGCTTGGATTTCCTGTGACCTTAGGTTGTTTGGTGAAAAGGCCTATGATTTCAAAATTGAGTAACAGACAAATAATTTGGAGTTGTTATTATGTCTATATATAACACTAGGAAAAGGTCAAAACTTTATGAAATTTAGCCCTGAAAGTCTCACTTCCTTCACTTAGAAAAGATGGTTGCAATAGGTAATTCAGTATCTACAAACATTCAGATTAAAAGACAGCTGAAGCTTAAAAATTGAGATTTCCTCTTGGGTGAATAGCTAAAAATTATTGTTTAAATAATGGTGGAAAAGTCACTAATCTGAGCAGTGGGCTGAGGCATTGACACAAAAACCATATCTGAAAACAAACTTTGATATATTCTGGCTCAGTTAATTATTTAAAGGCACTTCCATCATGAAAGTTCAATTCAGATGAATGATTTCCCAAACCTTTTGAGAGCAAGGGAGAGAAAGATGGGAGTGGAACAGAATCTGACTCAGCGTATTGTGTTTTCTCTACCAAGCAAGCATTTTGATAGAGTCAATAGTTCTTCTGTCACATTCTTTAAAGGTTTTCTATTAAAAGCAAAATGTTTAGCAATTACTTTTCTGCTTTAGCGGGGGTGAAATGTTTTACCATACTTCCCATCTACTGCTTCTCTTTGCTGAAGTATCTGTTAATATCATACTCTGCTTTATTATCTATTATTCAGTATTTCTCAATAGGATTTTCTAAGACAGAAACACAGTTGAGACAGGAACATACATAAGGAGATGACCTGTTCCAACCCCATGCTCTGAGCAGTATCAACCAGAGCAGGTGGCTCAAAGATGTGTCAAGTCAAGTTTTGATATCTCCAGGGATGGAGGATCCACAGCCTCTCTGAGCAATATTTACCAGTGTTTGACCACCCTTATACTGGGTCTGGCTGAGACAGAGTTGATTTTCCCCACACCAGCCCTCATAGTGCTGGGCTTTGCATTGGTAGCCAGAAAGGCATTGCTAGCACACCAGTGTTTTGGCTGCTGCTTCCAGGTCTTCCACAGCATGAAGGCCATCTCTCTGACATTTCCTCCCCTCTCAGCCCAAAGGCCAATGGATTGGGCAAGATCTTGGGAAGGGATAGCCAAGAGAGTAGAGTGCCTCTGCTTGTGAGCTCCTTGATCACCTGTGTCAGGAAATGATCATAAATGCACTCCAGAAGGTTCCTGGCTTGCTTGTGTCTACTGTGCTGTCCTTCCACTGTTCTGAAATTATTTTGATTTATGTGCTTCCGTTAACTAAACTTATTTTAATAACTGACAAGCTGAAAACATCAAAATAATTTAATATGGAATCACTAATGAGAACTCACTACCCTTTGATCTGTTAAATGAGAAAGTAGGACAGAAATCTGACCCATTCTTGTGCCAGGATATGTTTAAGGGTTTTTTTTTAAATAATTGCAATGGGATATTTTGGCTTTTAAAACCATGACAATGAATCCTCCTGGGCCAACATTATAGTGTTTCTGGAATTTATATTTTATCAATTATTTAAAGGCAGGAGCTGAGCACACATGGGGAGGAAATGGTTTCAGAGAAGTAGTAGGGGGAAAATAAGAAGTCTGAGTGTCCAAAGACCAAACCACAAAGCCAGGTCATGGGTGGGCCAGCTTTCTACTCTCCATGGTTTTCTCAGGGAAGAAATTATTACCATTTCAGGTCATTCCCACCCATTCCCTCACTAAATCTACAAAAGCCAGATTTCCATGAAGTGTAACAGGAGAGCTCAGGATTAGGACAAGACAAGTAGGGAAACAGTGGCCTCTGCAGTCTTGCTTTTTCCCAGACTGAGAGAGGTCAAGTACAATGCAGCCACTGACAGGTCTGTACTAAACTTTTTGTTATTTTATTTCACTTTTTTAGTGGCTTTGAAACAGAATCATCTGAGGCAGACCTGAACTATTAAGACATCTGCTATTAAGACATCTGCAGCCCTGCAGAAAAGGACTTGTGCTGGTAGACGAGAAGCTGGACATAAGCAGCCAGTGTGTGCTTGCAGCCCAGAAGGCCAATCGCATCCTGGGCTGCATCAAAAGAATTGTGGCCAGCAGATCGAGAGAGGGGATTCTACCACTCTACTCTGCTCTGGTCGGATCTCACCTGGAATACTGCATCCAGCTCTGGAGCCCTCAGTACAAGAAGGACAGGGACCTGATGAAGCGGGTCCAGGGGAGGGCCATGAAGATGATCAGGGGGCTGGAACACCTCTCCTACGAGGACAGGCTGAGGGAGCTGGGATTGTTCAGCCTGGAGAAGGCTCCGGGGAGACCTTATAGCCACCTTCCAGTACCTGAAGGGAGCTTATAAAAAGACTGGAGAGGGCCTGGTTACAAAGGCCTGGAGTAAAAGGACGAGGGGTAATGGTTTTAAATTAGAAAGGAGTGGATTTAGATTAGAAATAAGGAGGAAGTTCTTTACCACAAGAGTGGCGAAGTTCTGGAACAGGTTGCCCAGGGAGGTAGTTGAGGCCCCATCCCTGGAGACATTCAAGGTGGGGCTTGACGAAGCTCTGAGCAACCTGCTCTAGTTGAGGTTGTCCCCGCTCTCAGCAGGGGGGTTGGACTAGACGACCTCTAAAGGTCCCTTCCAACCCAGACATTTCTATGTTTCTATGTTTCTACCTATAAATACGTTCTGAAAGACAGAGACAGGCTGTCATCTTGCTTGCAGTGTTCTATGCTGCTAGAAGAAATAAGGGTTTTTATTAAAAATAAAATGTCATTTAATATTTTACATTTCACAATTTCACATTTCAAGTGTTTTAAATTATTTTCTGTTGCAGGAAATATTAAAATTATTAATAAAACCTTCTTTCCACCTGAGTATAAAATGTTCCCTCCTCACTTAGCTGCTAATGATGTGCAGACAGTCTCACCAAGGGACTCTTCCATGGTCTTTGTCATGTTTAGAGGGGTAGGAAGGGACCCTGTTACTTTGACAATAATTTGTTTCTTCTCTGTTTTGTAGTATGCTGCAATATAATACTTTCAGGTGATGTGTCCAGAAAGGTGGTGCAGTTTTCTTCAGACAGCTGTCTGTCCAAAGGCCTTTTAGATGCACCAAAACAGAACACCACTGGATTTGGGATTCAGCAGCCAATTTAACCACTGTAAAGAAGCTGTATGACTTATACTTTCAAATAATTTTCTCATTCAATCCTTAGAAATTACATTTATGTGGCATCTCTTAATGAACTGTTGTCCTTTCATTCTTCTGTCAGCCACCATTGTGGCATTCACTTACTGGATGGCACCTCAGAACCTCTCCTGTGAAAGGCATTTGATTTCTTTGTAAGATGCTGTGAAAAGATACATTAAATTTAAAATAAAAATATGTTTGATTTTGTAGTTCTTATGTGTAAAAAGCAATAACAAATTGAATTTCTGCAACTTTCAGATACAGTGCACAGTGGAATGTATAATTCCATGTGTAAATTTGCTACTGATTTTTTTTAAATGTGGGGGGTTTTTGCTTTTAATGGAGAGAAACATAGAAAGATAAAGCCTTATTTTCTGCATATGCTCGGTTGTGTTAATCAGCTAGACACATTCTAATGCTTACAGAGTTTATTTACTTCTTTTAGTGTAAAGGGCTGTACTGAAAACAGAGGAGCCCAGCAAAGGGCAAACAATGGCATATCACATCTTCACAGAAATGCAAAAAAACTACATTTGAATGATGGAATTTGGGTGGAGAATGCAATCAATATTTTTTCACCTTATATTTTAAAACATTGCCATGTGGTAATTACCAACAAAGCCCAAGAGTCATTGAGAAGAAAAACCTGCTCAGTTATTGAATTTATGAACTATGCTTTGTAATCTATAGAGAAAATGCTTTACATATAGAGAAAATGCTTTACATATACTGTGCCTTCCTTTTGTTTCTGGGGCTACTCATCCTTTCCTTAGTATTAAAGCCCTATTAATTTTATGTATATTTCTTCCTTAAGAGCTCTTGCAAAGAAGAACAGCATGATTATGAATAGGAGATGACCTGCTAATAGGGTACGTGAAGTTGTCTTGCTATTGGAATATGAGACTTAACTTGAACAACATTGAGAGGTTATTTTATAGTCCTTTCTCTCATAACAAGTATTTTTCATGTTCAATAAGTTTCTGTATATATGCTTATTTCTAAATGTTTCAACCAAATGAGAAAGTTCCTTTCAAAGTCTTCATTAACGTCCTTTTCTCCTTAGTGCTTCTGTTATTATTTAAATGTGTTGTTGCTGGTTTTAAATTCTTGTGCTACCTTGTTTTTGTTTCCTAACTCTGGCTTGATTCATGATACGCAGGAGCAAACAACTACCTCTTTCAGTCTTGCTTCATTATGAAGCTTGAACAGAAGGTAGAACAGCCAAATACTTGTCCCACCTATACCTAGACTGTGCTTTTTCTAGACCAAGGCACAGATCTTATTTTTCATGTGTAGAAGTTTACAGTGTCCTGATACCCTTCAGCACTAATTCTGATGCTGCATCTGGACCTTTTTACCTGCTGAGGACCCTGTGGAACTCAGAAGTGGTTTCTGGAGGAATAAGTAGCATTTCCTAAGGATATGGCTGCAGACTCAGAACTCCAACTGTAAGGTTTTTGTCCATGTCTTTTCTCTAATTCTAATATTAAGTACACATACAATATTTTATAATCAGAAACAAAATATACTTAATCAGAACTACTAATCACAGCCCTTAAATGTGTTTTATGTAGAAATGCTAGGTCACTTTCCACAGTAATTTAAAACTCTTACAGCCTCAGTAATTTTAACAGAACTAGGCAAGAGTAGAGTAAGAATAAAACAGGTTGGGATTTGTGTCCAGAGAAAAATATCCAGCTCCAGCACTTGAGGCTACATTCTAAAACACTTGTTAAGACTGACAAGCTTACATTGTAAAGATTATGAACAGGAAGAGATGCTAGAAGCATAAGCAGTCTTTCACAGATGTCAATCTCAAAAGCAGTATCACAGTGACTGAAAGAGGTGTCAAAATGAAGAAGAGGTAAAAAAAGAGCATCCATGGTTTGACAAAGCACTTGACTAATCAAGTCAAAGATGGAAGCCGTTTCAATTGCTGCTTATTATTATAATACGGATGTTTTCCATGGATGCTAAAGACCCAGATCAGATCTTATTTTTATTAGGCACTATACAAACTTTTAGAAAGATGTTGAAAGGATAAGCCTTGCCAATTGTGTATAATTTGCAGAAAGGAAGAAAAAATGCCCCTAGACTATTTGTAATCATGTCATACGATTACATAGGCTGAAGTACATTCTTTGATCATCTTTGATGATCTGAACTTAGTGAATCTTCTTAAGTCTATTGTTTACTCTACTGGAGTAGTAATTCCATAGGTTTCCTTAGTGTTTGCTGCTTTCATTAACCTCAGCAACAGAAAGGACACTGACTCTTTCTTATGGATTTACATAAATTGGTATCGCTCTTTTCACCTCCTGTGGGTAAGTAGAGCTGGAGAATTACCATCTACAATGCCATAACACTGTGTTACCAACTATGATCTTTATTTTATTCCCCTTATCAGTTATTCTGAATTATCATGCACTCTCCTCTCCCTAGATTCTGAAAAGGCTCCTGTAAAAGCAGCAAGCTACTGGAATATTTAGCTCACAGAAACTTTAAAACGCATGATCAGAGTGTCATTAACTTGTGAAGGTATGTGGTTGATGTTGAAGGAAATTTTCCTGGAATCTAAATCCTGGTGAATGTACTATTTTAAGGGAGTTATGAATGTCAAGGAGTCATAATATTTGCTCTATTCAAGGCGAAGCAGGAGTGGTTTTACTTTGGTCTTGTTATCTCTGGGTCTTATGCAAGGAAGCATAGTTTCATTTAATGTTTTCAGGCTTTTAAAACTACTTTTCTTCTGTAATTGAGCACCTTTATTTTTTGGCCCACTACTGTGTTTGGATTACTTTATTTGACACAATTCCTTATGGCCCAGCTCAGCCTTCAGATACACAGGCACAGATTCAAGTGAAGTCAATGAGACCCACCCTAGGATATTTGAAAGTAGGTTTGGGACCTTTAGCCTTAACACAAATATATATGTTACAAATAACTTTAAAATTATATTAGCAAAAAATTATCATTTCTCCAGTGCAGTTTCTTCTGTTTATTCTGTATCAATCATTATTTGTTCCAGGAAATGTTTAC
>JANHFX010013939.1:22339-33180 GCA_027560015.1 Chloroceryle amazona | reverse complement strand
TGATAATGGAAATTAATATAGTGAATTACCTAATGATAATGTAAAGCCTGACTAGGAGGACAAGAGAGTTTTATCTAAAAATAGAATTATTTTATACAGTTATAAAAATATCTTCTAGAATAATCTTCAAAGAAGAGAGCTGACACAGAATTCATAGTTTGTAATACCCTTTGTTTTAGATGATTTTAAAATCTCTGCTCATATTTTCAGGAAAAATGAAGAAAATATCAGTCTGGAAATATTACCTCATTTACAGATGTTATCTGAATAATTTTAGCTTGTAAAATGTGCAACAGGTTTCTTGAGAACTTGACCATATCACAGTTGTCAAACAATTTCTTGTGTAAAAAAGAAGTGTGCTTACAGGAGAAGAAAAAATATATGCATTATGTTGGTGAATGGAGACAAAACTCCCTGATGAACCTATGAAACCAAAGGAGAAGCAAAAGGCTACACCAAGTAAACATTGACAGTATTCAAACTCCTTTGAAACTGCAGAAGAGGTTTGTGTGAGGTCATTTTCCATGTGAGCCTTCAGCGTAGGATTCTCTGTTTTACATGTGTGAAAAAACATGGAAGATTTCCTACTGAACTTTTTAGTCTTTGAAGAGATGGAAGAGTTTTGAGAGTGACTGGTAGTGAAAAAGTGGAGAGAAAGAAAATTGGTTTACATTAGTTATAGCCTGCTAGCACTCTGTAGGAATTGTTAGCTGAAGTAACATTTGTACTTTTTAATTGAGATTAAGGGTACCTAGAGGCTTATAGATGAACTGGCGCTGCTTCAGATATGCAAACAACCAGATATTTTTAGCATGTATTGGGTTTTTTCAGGGAATTGTTCATGTAAAGAAAAAGGGTTTTTTTGCATTGGCTTAGATCAGAGTATAGGTTTTATTTGCAGAGCAAGCTGTGTGTGGGGATAAAGTGCTTTTCTCACTATTGAGAGCAATGTAACAAAGGACATGATTAATTTCTTCTGTGTTGGGGTAGGTGCACTGAGAAAACGTAGCTTAATGCTGCACATTAGTGCTAGATCTTTTTTTTTTTTTTTTTTCCCAGATGAGTTGGCATCTTATGCTTTTCTATAAGAAAAAATATCACAAAACAGACACAGGATCACCTCTAGGCCAGGCGTTAGTTAAAGGTGCTTCCAGACAACCTGTAAGGAGTGTTTGGAGTGGATGATTACAAGATTACAAAATATCCATAGAAGATTGCAGTGGTGGGTGAGTGTTGTGCCTGTCATAATTGTGTTCCACATATATGCAAGGAAAACATAGACCAGTTCTTGACTGCAACACAGATGCCCTTATAACATTTGTATCAATACAGATTTTTTATGCTGTGTATTTCCACTTCCATCTATTGATATTTTCCTGCTCCCTGGTGCCATGTGCATAAAGTGTGCAGTGTCCCTCTATAGTATTTTCCTGGTCAGCATAAACCTTTGGACACACAAACTGTATCCTCTCTGCCCAGATTCAACAATAAGAAGAAGGATTCTTCCTTTTCTTTGCTGTAGTCTGACTGAATTCACAAGATATTTGTCATGTCTACATTCCCCTCTATTCCTCACTATGAGACAGAAAGATTTATTTGAGGCCATCATCTATAAAGATAAGCAGAGATATTTTAATATTAATTTTATGTTCAAGCTGCTGATTTGGGAGCAAGTGTTGACAATGGGACGTATGATGTGATCAATATAAAACATCATTAATGCAATAAATAAAAAGAACAGTCCTACTTTATGTGACATTGGTGGCAGCTTTCTGGTGCATAAGTCATTGAGCTGAAGTTTCAGGCCTAAATTTACAGGCACGCTGTGCTTTATACAGAGGGTGTTTCTTCTGCATACACCAGACAACATTTCAAGAGATGAAACATTTTTGAATGTGTCTTTAGAAAGCCAACTGACATAAAATGGGTTTAATGACAGTGACACATGATGATGTGTGCTTCCTCTGCTGGAAAAGGATTTTAAGTCAACTAAATTTTATCTCATTGACCTTGTGTTCATATTCCAGCACTTCTAGAGCTTTTTAGCTTGTTACATATTAAAAAAAGTATCTAGACTATATGCTTTTCCTTAAGATATTTTTTAATTGTGTAGGGGTTTTTGATTTATTTTTTGGTTTGTTTTGTTGTTTGTTTGTTTAAGCCATTTCTATCAAGTACTGAAAAAATACACAATATGCTCTGGGGAAATAACTTTCATATTTCCTTTTCAGAAGTTTGAGAGAGGAATAATGTCATCCAGCCTAAATAGCATCCAGATTTATACCATACACAATGAGAAAAAGGTAAAATATTTTATAAATGTCATGATTTGACTTGCAGCTTTGTACAAGTTTTAAATGGCTGCAGAAGGTTTTTGTGATTCTTGACCAGTGAATCTAACATTTAGGAAGGACTGCTAAACATGAGAGGCAGTCTATGGATTTTCATGGTTTTCAAGATTCTGAGATTAATGAACAATAATAATTTGGAATATTAATACTAATAATTAAAAAAAAAGTGTAGTAGGAAGCAAATAGAAATAATAATAATGCCTCAAAGCAGTACTCATCTGGAAAAGAAATTTTAGTTTGTGCATTTCATAATAGCACAAGCAGCTAAGTATTGAACTGGCTAGCCCTTCTGAAGCACTGCCAGATCATTTCATCCCCTGTGCTTTCCTTCAGACCTCCACTTACACAAAGAAAACATGCATAGGGAAAGTTAAAGCATCAGAAAGTTTGACTTCACTGTAGAAGGTTACAAACATCAATGATGTTATTCTTTGTTCATTAAAAAAAAAAAAAAGGGCTTTCCTATGTGCACTCTGCAGGTCTCTTCCATTATACAGTGTCTGACTGGGAAACAAACAACAAAATCTTTTTTTTTTTTTTAGCTTTCAGAAGGAAACTTCATCTCCTTTTCTTTTATTAGGATTTTATATTTTGTGAATATCTGCCCTTTGTAGAAGTGGCCTTTTCTCTGGCTAGCACTTACATTTGAATCAGCTGAAAATGCAGAAAAATGGACATTTTGAAGGGGTGTTCATACAAAGTTTGTATTCTAGTGGCTGAAAGGCAGTGTTTTTTAATGTACAGTTTAAAATGTTTTCTATCAAATTGAATCTTATACAGATACATTTCATTATACCTGCAAGACTTTCCTTTTTACCCCATTAAATTCCATAATCAAAATTACCAGCCTGTGAATTAAAATCTTAAAGTTAGACTGCTAATAATTGAACAGTTTTTTTCAAACCCAAGAACAATATAAGATGAATCATAGCTATTTCCTCTGCCAGCTGTAAATCTGGTAGCTGGAAATGGTCCCAAAACTGAAAAATTCGTGTCCATCTGACAAACATCAACTTTCATGATGTGTTGTCTAAGAAATAAACCCAAAACCAAATAGAAGTAGCAAACTGCCGAGACAGGTGATATTTAAAGGATTAAACAGAGAGAAGCAAACCAGTTCACTCTACTCATATGATTAAATGGATAACAACTGTATCTTGAACTTATATTTTCAACCAGACAAAAATATAATTGCAGTTTTTCATATATCAGATCTTACCTTCACTTTAAAGTATACAGTCAAAGAACAAAGAAAACCTCTACAGGGTTTAAGGACCCATATTCTCACATTCTGATTTTGGTTCCCAAATATGAATGTGTTTATCTCTTTTTTTTTTACCGATTGAATAAAAGGATTAGTTTCCCTTTCTAACAACCCCCCGGATTGGCTTACTTTGCAACAACAAAATGGTCCATATGGTAATTCAAAACTGATTTTAAAATTTGTGTAAGCTGACTTATCCAAGTGGATAGTACCCATCTGGACTGCTCAATAAATCAATATGCATGAAGCAATGAAGACAGAATTCTAAAAGCAAAAGGGGGTGTTTGCAACAGCTAAGCTCCTTAGCCACCTTTTAGTCAAAAGGCATTGAGTTATAAAACTGTCTTTTGAATGAAATAAGCCTGGCACTTGAATGCATACTATTTGTTCCAGTTTTGATATAGCCATGAAAGTTCCTTCCTTTGAAATAAATAGGCTATCACAGTCACCAGGTATCTTGGTATTGTAAATGATCCGGCTGCATTATTGCCTTATTGATTCTTATACCAAAGTGAAATAGTTTCTCTGGAGTCATATTGAAGTACCTACATGTTAAGGTGTCAGAGCTTATCTCTCTGAGAAAGATGGACCTGTCATGTGCTCTACAGATCCTCAAAATTACTATTCAGAGAAGATCTACTGATTTGATACTGTCATGGTAGGAAAACAATGTGCCCCAAAAGGTGATATGACTAAGACATGAAATCTGTGTCTGCACTGCTCAGTGCAGGGACTGGAACTACTAGTTTCATTCAGTGTAATGTGGGAAGGGCTGATGTTACTAGTCATGTTCCTCAAAATTATATAATTGTATTGGCAAAGTGTTACAGCTCATCTAAAAAATCCTACCTATTCTTAAAGTTTTTCCTTTTGAAAAAGAAGTGCAAACTCCTGTCTCTGTGTGTTTGAATGATCAACAAGAACACGAAAGTGCTTTCAGTCCCAGAGTACAATAAACATCTATGAGCAATAAGTAGACCATAGGATTCTTCTGTATTATTTCTTGAGATGCTGCCTCTTTCACAGTTTTACATAGGTAAGAACTTTAAATTTTTATTGGTAGCTTTCACTTAGCCAAAATTCAGTGTATTAGACAAAGTCTTCTTTAAACCCTTCATGGCCTGCCCTTCTGACAGTTACTTATTTGTGGTTTCATTGTTCTTCCTACTTTCCTTGTGTTTTGCAATAAGCATCATTCTGACTGAAAATCTCACTTTAGTTACGGAGAAATGCAGAATAATATCATCTCATCCAAAGACTGAGCAGAATCCTTCTCATCTTCAACCTCATGATAATCAGTTAAGAATTGCAGATACCTCTGGTAAATTATACGTGACTGATAAGGAAAAAAAAAAAACACCCTGAGCTAATGTATGAATGTAAATTTTAAAGACTGGAAACTTAGTATGTGTTTATATTCACTCCACATTAAACAAAGAGGGCAAAATCCTCAAACAGGCTGTTTGAACTGAACAGAATAGAAATGAATTATTTGCATTTGTCCACCAGGGCACAGTACAGCACTTTTCTGTGCTGTTTAGATTCCTTGTGTTTCTTGAGAATGATGTATGGTCCAAATGATTTTATTTCTCATCTTGGAACAAAATGTTCGTCTCTGAGAAGTTACAACCTCTCACCCATTATGTAGTAAGGAAAAGTTTAACTTGTTGTTGATGAAAAGCTTTCCATTGTTTTAATTACATTCTCTATGTCAACAAGTTACATAATATTGTTGTATTTTTGCCAACTTAATTGTTTTTCCTTCTTGGAAATAGACTTTTGCCTGATGTTAACTGAAGGTGAAATACAAGTAAGAATCTATTATTAAGACTCTAGGTATACGTGTATGCTCAATGCTTAATAAAAATCACTTGATTTGACATCCAATATTATGCATGCTGTAAATGGATGAGTGAAGAGGCATCACAAAATTGCCATGTGAGACTACTTAGACTTTCTCTGAAAAAGTAGGCTGTGGTAGAAGCAAAGAGTGGAACTGTCAAGGCAACCTTGTGTCTGGATCTAGAATAGGAAGAAATTTTACCTTTTACGTTGGTGACTCTGCATGGATATAGACATAGCGCATTTAATTTTCATAAATGAAGTGATTTCTACTATTTATAAAATAATTCTGTTCTAAAGCAAATAAATAAATAGTAAAAAATAATAAATAGTTTCTATTCCTGTTTCTAATGTTTTTGTTAATGAATTCTGAGACTCCAACTGGAAATGATAAAAAAATGTAGAAGTTTAAGGCATTACAAAGTAACCTACTTCATTTTGGGGTTAATTTTATAAACATTCTTAATTGTGAGTTTTTATTTAGTAAGGTTTGTAAAAGTATGTTCATACCTTAGCTCCTGAGAATACTCCTACCTCCTGAAATAAATTCTTTTTAAAGGAAGAGATTTTTGAGAGATTAAAGAAGATTGATGTAAACAACAATAAGGTGGATGTCCAAATCCTAGCTCTCATAAAGTCAGAGAGGTAGAGAGGAAGATACTGAATAAAGAGCTCAAGATTCTTGAGGGAATCATTAATAAAGGCTTTGATAATGCATTAAGTCTGTAAGCTATGGCTAGGTGTCTCTGTGATGGAGTTTGGAGGGTGTGCATCTGAGGTACATATTTACTACCACAGTACCGGGTAAATGCACAACTAGTAAATTGGAATATGCCATTCATACACAGTACCGATTTCCCAGTTATAAAAGTCAAAGTATGTCTACAAGTATTTTGGCAACTAGTTTTATAGAGTTTGAAGTGGAATTCAGGGGGAATAGATTAAATAATATGAGCTATATTCCTGAAGGAGTAGGTTAAAAGCAGATTTTTAACATCATTTATGACTTTATGACTTTTAATGATTCACAAGAAATACAGGAAAGATGGTAATGTTTTGTAGCAGTGACTAACCTCGTCTCTGTGTTCTGGACCTTTTCTTCCACTTTGGTTCAGGACAGCTTCAGGAACAGCATATTGTATAGGTAATAAGCAGCGAATGGGGCATGAAGGCATGACCAAGTAACATCAGGAGGAGAAAGTAAGGATAATGTTCATGTAACATTTCTTAAGTAAAAAAAATGTAGCTTTTCTTCCTTCTAGGAAATTTTAAACATCATTTGGGATCTCACCATGACTTTTTTTTCTAGTTCTGCCACTAAATTTTTGGGCTGTAACTAGAAATAAAGCTTAGGAAGATCATTGTTTCAATCTAGGAGCATACTCTGCTTAAAAGCAGCTTTAATTTATGTATGGCATTTCTAGATATCCTTTCCATTTTATGCAGAATGTTTTATGATAACATAGTCAAAGTTTGGGAGGTGATTTCAACTTATCTTTTCAACAGTTTTTACATAAGTTGCTACTTTCTCAAATATTTGTGCCCTTTGCCTTAAATACATTTTAATTCAAATGTGTATCTAGTCTTGCTCATTTCAGAACAGAGGAGAAAGGGAAAGGCATTGATGTAACACATGGCTGCTGGAGGAGATGTGGTGATCAGCACCTGATAAAATCTGAATTTACTGCTGATAATATAAACTCCTATTTATGGATTCTTGCAAAATCAAACCACAACAAACATTAGAAGCACTAATGAAGGCATTCAGGATATTTTATTATTATTTTTAAACAGATGTTTCTTGGCAGATCACGTTTTTCTCAAGGCAATGAGGAAAAATCAGTAGGGAATTCTCTTCAGTGCTCTGATGCTCGATGACTCAACAGGAATAACATGTTCTCACTAACTCTGCAAGTAATCAAGTAACTTCAGCAAATTGATAAAGATCCTTTTTCTTTCCTTTGTATGGCCTGGATTGAATTAAAATCTCATTAGTAATGGAATCTTTGGTGTCTCTTTATAATTCTCTCCAGATCTTCAGAAGACATTCCTAGTCAGCTGAAATTTTGTATTACTTTGTGTTACTGGGTGGGCCAGTATTAAACAAGGGGATCATGCTCTGACAGGAGGCCCTGTAAAATTCGCATGGTGTGAGTTCTTTGCTTTGTTCCATGGAATTTCCATACTAATATGCTCAGTTTACAACTGAAAGTATATATCTTCTGACTGCCAGTTCTTGAACAGGGTGCTGAGCATCACATTGAAGCTAGTAGACCACTTTTACTGCAACAAAGCAAAGAACAGAACCTCTTTTTCTCATAGTATAGTTGCCTCTGTAGGACTAGGTAGAGTGAAAAGCAAAATAAAGTAATTTGGGTCTGCAGAGTATGTGCATATGTAAATATGGGCAGTCATGAGAAACTTTTGCCTAAAACCCATAAGGTGTATTTTCATTTGATACTTCCATCATAATCATGCCCACCCTTTGCATTACCTTTCACACTGGTAACACTCAGTAGATCGCTGTGATCAGATACCACTTTAATTCCTTTCAAGGGGCAGGGAAGATAGTCTTGCACTTGATATCTGCTGTCTCCCCTATTGATTAGTCAGACATAGAGCTATCATGAAAGTGAACAAAAATGTCAAATATTGTTAAAAACTGTCATTCTAATTCTAGTTGATCGCAACAGAGAATTGTCTCGTGATCTTCTCTGGTGAGGTACCAACCCCCTTTTACAGAGGGGTCAGTGCTCTGGGGTTCTCAGAAGGCTTGACATAAAGTAAGTCTGGCAACATTACATCTTATAAGTTAATCAGAACACAACCAAATATAAAGGCATGAAGCACTTTGGCAAAAGCCAGGAAAACTGTCTGTGATCTTATGCCCTACTTACTATTGCTGTTGAGATCTCTTTCTGTCATTTGCTGTTAAATGTCTCACAGAAGTGTCAAGAACTGACGCCAATATGTAGATGATCACCCCAAAGTATGTGCAAACATTAAAGATAGGTGAAAGCAGTTATGTTATTTTATTTCTAACAGATAAATCTTCTCTGAGTTCTTATGCTAAGAGGTACAGTACTCCTGACTGGTTGTGTCTGAAAAGTCAGTATGTCATAGAAGTTATGGCAGAAGAGGTCCACAGCAAATGTGAAGTAAATCACTATTGATAATGTCTACATTAGGCAGAGTAGGAGCAGAAAAGAGAGGAATGGATGATTTTGGCTACAGAATATAATAATATCACTAAGTCTCTGCTGAATTCATATTATGAAGATTATGTTCCATTTGAAAGATTAAAGTTTAGATGTCTACATGTGGATGGTGGTGTACAGGTTAGGTGAGAAAGCCTTGCAGATGCTGGTAGGCATCTCAGGCATGAGCTGAATTGCTTGAGGCAGCACTGCTTGTATTGATTATGTATTGATTATTTCAGAGTATATAATCAGAACTAGAGAAGACCAGGTAAGCACGTATGGGTAATTGTCTTAGTTTGGAGCCATATCATAGTGCCATTTACAGAGTATAGTGTCTCACATTAAGTCAGGGAATAGATTTTTAGGGTCCAAATAGATGGGCCCATCCTAAATAACAGGTTTTGCAAGCAGAGAAGCCTAAACTGAGTTGTGTGTGAGTACATTATGTGGTCTTACCATGTGCAGGGGGGATTCGTGCAATGAGATTGCTAATGGTGCAAAGGATGTGGTAGCTCAAAAAATATGTACCATTTTTCTATGTGTTGATATGCATATTTCCAGGTTGGGTCATTTCAAAACACGGAAATCAATGGACAATATAATGATGTCTCAGGTTTAGTACATGTATCTCATACTTATTTTAAAAAGTATGGCTCATGAGCAGTCTCTGTGAAGGAAAAAATGGGAAGAGAATGCCAAATGCAAACTTTATGTCCTGTGAAAGAGGTTGTGGGTTTGAACAACACTTTTGTGCTGTTCCATTAATCAGCCAGCTGCAGCAATAATTACAGCCAAAAGTAAATGTTGTAAAAAAATGCAGGTGAAATCTTAGATAAAAGAGATCAGTGGTGTTTGCAGGAGACAAAAGTAGTTTTAATCAAGAGATGTTTCTGGAACTTTTCCGATGGGATGAAGCTACTGTTGCTTTACAAATGTATGCAGTAAATTCTAAAATTATTACAGTGTGGTAGTTTATAAACAATTTAATGGAATGATTTTACCAGAAAGAAAAGAGGATCTGGACACTCTATTTATGACAGCTGTTTTCTCTTCTCTGGACCAATGAAGGGCACAGAGCATGCACAGTTGATAACACACTACTTTTTTAGCCATTACCACTTTTCTTCAACTATTCCTTCTTTACCTAGCAGTCTCTTTAAATTGTTAAGAGCTACTGTACAAGATTCATCAGAACATCCACTGGGATTAGACTTCAGATAGCACAGGCACATACCAGTGAGTATCTGTAAGAAGTGTTTACCATCCTGCCAAATGGAATCTGACCAAATATTCTACTAGAGCATTACCAGTCCACATGTAGAGTAATTGAAAAGAATATATATCCAAATAACCTTTTTTTCAGAGGTGACTTGCAGATTTTACATTATCATGGATGTCCCTGAATTGCTGCTTCATCTATTTATTAATTTTTTTTTATTTTTTTTTTTTGTGAAGAAGCTGCCATCTCAGCTCTTCAGTCACCCCCTCGACCCCTGTGAGATTGTTTCTAGAGCCCTTTTGTTATGCTCTGTGGTGAGTATTTCAGACGCATTGTGCAGAACTGTGGACAATGGTCAGTAAACAAACCAGAGACTTAGATGTGCTTTTATTTTTTATGAATGATGAAGGATCTGTGATGTGAGAAAGAAGACACTCAGACAAGGGAATTGTCAAAGGAAACGGAAAAGCAATTAAAAAAATCTGAAACTGAAATTCTCCTTCTTACATAACAAAGACTGTTGACAAATTAAATATCTATAGATTATGTAACAATAAGTACTCATTTAATTTCCTATCACTATATGAGACTACCATATGGAAAGCTTCAATAATAGTTGTTTTCCAGTCATTATTCCATGTGAAATTGTTCTTTTAGTATTTATAGAGTGTCTTATATTCAGAGGTTAGTGTTTATTAATTCAAGAGTTTTTATTTGCCATTAAAGCAAGCATTTCACATGCATCTACTTCCCTATTTAAAATGGCAACAATGTGACTGACAAGAGAGGTAATTTTTACCTTGGGTAGTGGGTATGTGAAGTGAGTTGGAAAAAGTACAGAGGCAGATGCCATCCAAACATTACTTCTTCCACCCTATTTTTCCTTTGTAATATAGTAAAAATATAAATCTTTAATAAAATATTTTACTTTCCAAGAATTTGTTTTAGGGCTATTTTTGCATATT
>JANHFX010013939.1:10359-21828 GCA_027560015.1 Chloroceryle amazona | reverse complement strand
GATGAGAGCCCTGGATTGTGCAGGGGACTGTTCCGTCCCAGGTGTGTGATCTGGAGGTGGGATAGGAGCCCCCCCCGCCCCCAAAGTACCCCGAAAGGTACTTGGAAAGAGTATATACTTCAACATCTTTATCCAAGGTAAACTTGAAATATTCTGGAGATGTCTGTTCAGACTAGTCTTGTCTCCATTGATAGGTATTTCATACCATAACTGCTTAGGCTTTTCCAGAGGCTAACCATGAATTGAAACATTTTCCTAGCACCTAAACTAAACATTCTAAAGTTGTTCTGTAAGCTGTTCACAGTAGAACTAAACCCCAGTTATTGGTAGCTGCTTCTTTTGAAGTTGTGAGGATTATTGTTGTGTGCTCTGTCTTTACCTGTTTTTAGGTGAAAATAATGTAAAATATTATTTAAAAACTCTAAGATAGAATAAAAGGTGATGTTACATATATTCAAGAATACACCAGTGCATTTACCTTCTAAAGATATGACAAGAAAGCTATGACAGAAAGATGTGTTCATTTCATGTGTCTTTTTGTATCAAGAAAGAATCTATGGATTTTTAAATAGTTTTCAGGCTTCCTTGCCAAAGAGAGTGACAGGACTGAAAATGCTATAAATTCCTCTGGTTCTGGTTTTGTCCTCTCCTTGTACCTCTCAGTCATCTTTGTCTTGCAAGTTACCTTCATTTTACCTCCATGAGAGAAAAACTCAGGTAAATTAGTGATTTCATTTTCACTTCTTTCAAAATAGTTTAAAAGAATTAATATCTGATAATCAGAGGACTGAGTGGAAGACCAGTTTCTATGAAGAAACACTGAGAAAACTGGCTTTGTTCAGCCTTGAGAAGAGAAGGCTTAGGGGAGACCTTATTACCATGTACCAGTACATAAAAGGTGGTTCCAAGAAGATGGAGACTCCTTTTTTACAAGGAGTCACATGGAAAAAACAAGGGGTAATGGGTACAGTTTAATCCTGGTGAGATTCTGATTGGACTCCAGAAGAAAATTTTGCATCATGAGAACAATTAGACATTGAAATAATCTCCCAAGGGAAGTGGTGGATTCCCCTGCACTGGACAGTTTTAAGACTCAACTTGACAGGGTGCTGGGCCATCTCATTTAAGCTATATATATGTAGTTTACCTTAAAAGGTTGGACTAGATGATTCATGAGGTCCATTTCAACCTGGTATTCTATGATTCTATGATTAATATCAACTGTTCAGATGTATACTAGAGTGGATAGTTTAAAAGACATGTACATGTTAGTGTTTGGGTTTTTGTTTTGGTTGTGTGGTTGTTCTGGGTTTTTTTGTGTGTGTGTGGTTTGGTTTTTTTTGTTTGTTTTTGTTGTTGCTGCTGTTGTTTTGGTTTGGTTTTTTAAGCCTCTTTTCTCAAACAGTTTCAAAGTGCTAACAAAATAATGATTGTGATCAATTCCGATGACAAGTTCTTAAGGCTGCAGTTCATGGATAAGTAGCTTGAGCTTAGTATTACAATCAGCACTGCTCTTACTCTTGATTTGAACTACATTTGGCAGATAAGCTCACCATACTCTCTACACTTTCACTTTGTGCCATACGGGAGATTTTATTTTCACATATATAATGATTCAATGCTGCAGCTAATCATCTTTCACAAAAGGCTTTCAAGTTCTTTTTACTTGAAAGCCTTGAAATACTTCAAATGTTTTGCAAATTTCCACTTTTCATGGAAAGAACAAGAATATCTTTAGTAGTTGTATAACATCTTTCTTGCTAAAACTGATGGTTGTTTTCATCCTTTGTTTCTAGATTTTCTTTATGTTATTCTAGTACTGAAGTATCAAAAAGGACATTGCTACAAACTACAAGGTTTTCTTACAGTGTTGGCAGTAAAAAACAACTGTTTGTACTTCACTGGTAATAGTATTTACATTGTCTACAGTCAATCATTATGGATTAATAGATGAATAGACAGTAGTCTTCATGGACTTTAATGTAACTAGTTTAAGATGGTATAATAAAGCTAAATAAGAACAGTAAAAGCACAAGCAGAACTAAAATCTTACAGCTAATGTAATGCAAGGAGGTTGAACGTCATTGTGTTTTGAATGCCACAAAGAACTGTAGAGTCTGTTGCTGGGATTTTACAGTTTCACTTGTCTTGATGAGCTTCCAGGCTTATTCAAATTATGAAATTGTTTTTGCTGCTGCATAAATATACTATTGAACAATGCCTGGCTATCACACAGAGCATAGTATTGAGAAGAGTATATAATTACAGTAATTACAGTATTTAATAGATTGCAAACATTAAATGCATATCCATCATTTTGCACTTTCTTTTGCCTCTAGCTATCATGTTATCACTCATATTCTTGTGCAGTATTTATTATTAGTCCTTATGACTTACCATAAGACTTTATTTGTATTCTATTTAGCAAGCATTCAATACCCTTGGCCTAACAGCAGAAATCCCTGTCGCTCTGTTAGCTTCACTAGAATTATACATATATTCAACAGCTGTGGACTTCTCTCTCCATGTTTTTATCAGGCTGATATAGACCAGGCAGTTGTGATATTTTGCAGATGTGGCTTTCAAGAAGCTACTGCACATTGTGTGGACAGTGGTGTACTTAAATGACAGAGCAGAAAGCACACAACTCTCTGCCCTGTTGAAGAAAAGTAGGTTGTAGCTCCATTGTCTTGAAGGTACATACTGCATGTCTACAGTATGAAAGTCTTGTTCAATCTCATTTTAATAAAAATAGTGTAAATGTTCTAATTTAGAATAAATGTTACAAACAAGTCATAGTCAAATCCAGGATCCACAATATATGCATATCTGGTGGCTCTTCAGGCAGTGTAAATGTCTTATGCATTTGTTAATCCAGCAGCTGTTAATGCATGTCTGACTCCTTGGGAAATAGCAAGCAGCAGATCAGTTGCAAGTGAATTTAAATACACCAACAGTACCAGTTACATCACACAGTACTGATGCCTGATGCCCAGAACTGGGGCTGTCCCTGGCTGCTGTCATGGCCTGCCCTGCTCCCTCATTCCTTCCTCCAGTGAGCTTCTGTCCCTCTCCTTCTCACTGAATTAATACTAGAAAAGATGAAAAGAATTCCAAGAAAAGGTGAAATGCAATCGAGATCCAATTACAATTCAGAATCAGTAGAGTGTATCCATGTTTCAGCCTCAAAACCATGGAAAATGAAATAATTGTCATGATGAGAAGCCATGTATAAAAGGGTAAAATTCTATGGTGTTTCCTGTTTGCAACAAAAATTCTAGTTCATTTTAGTAATACTCCGCACTTCCGTATAGCCCCCCCTCTATGATTAATGCAAAGCTCATTGCAAATAACCAGATGGCAAACAACAAGTGTATTGTTTACATATTGTTTTCCAAATATTCTGCTCCTACTTCCTGGCTGCCAGGGAAAGCCAGTCATAGCATAAATATGTCATTGACAATTTGTCAGTTTGCCCTACTAATGACAGAAACTGTGACTATCAAAAATAATTCAAAAAGATTTCTTAAATAGTATCTGTCGCTTAGAAGTTCATTGAAGAGTCCTATTTAATAAACAACAAACAGAATGCTGCTTGCAGATAAACTATGTAATATCAGATTGGAAAGATATATGTGTTTAGCTGGATCAAACATCTGTAGATATATCCCAGACAAGCACACAACACGGAACTCACTCTTGTTGAGTTTAATTTTTTCCCTTTCTTCTTCCTCCCAATTAGTCCTTTTACTATCAGATTGAAACTTAGACTTTGAAAGAGGTGTGAGACTTTAATGTCTTCTGGTGTGGGAAAACCATGCAGACTCTCTAATATTTTCATTAGATTAAAGATGCTTTATGATCTTAAAAATAAAAAAAAAAGTCCAAGTTTTTGAGGTTTTCTTTCATGTATTAGAAGAAACCTCAAAGAAAGAGAAAAGTGTGAGATATGTGAGACCAGAGTCACCCTTGCTGTGGCATGATTGGTCTCAATTTGATGTATGCTCTGTATATTCACTCATGCTTGACACTGTAGGATAAATGCAACAATAGCCTGAGCAATAAAGAGAAGTAATCAATTACATATAAGGTATTAAAGTCCTCAAAATTACCCTGTCATAATAAAAAAGCAAAAATATTTTAGCTTTGAGAAAAAATGGTTTGTGTCAAATTAATCTTTTGAATGTAGTGTTTCATTAGCTTACTGCTTGTTTGTTCTTTTGTTTTGTTTTGTTTTGTTTTTATATAAAAATGCAATATTTTCTTTCTCTTGGAATATATAGAAATGGTCTTTGTTCTGCATAAAGGTTTTCTGACTGCAATAAATACATATC
Source organism: Chloroceryle amazona (assembly GCA_027560015.1). Lineage (NCBI taxonomy): Eukaryota > Metazoa > Chordata > Aves > Coraciiformes > Cerylidae > Chloroceryle > Chloroceryle amazona. The sequence goes on along the minus strand of JANHFX010013939.1, from coordinate 17,494 downwards.
AGGTACTCTGATTAATATGATTTATGGATTAACAGTCACTTGATCTGGTAATTCACAGATCCTTTATTAATTAACAAGCAAGCATTTGTTAAGAAATAACCATATACTGGAAACTGTTGTGTAGTAACAGTGCTTTTGAAACATGAGAAGGCACTCGGGCTTTGTAACAAATGCTGCTTAGTGTACATGAATGATGATAGACTTGTACAGGGATGTATAAGTGGCTGCAGAGTCCAGGAGTGCTCCATTGCTAAATGGGATGGTAGAGAGATGCGAGTCAAGGGGGTGGTGAGATACAAAATAAAAATATGAACAGCAGGATAAACCTGGCTGCTGATCTCATTTGTATAGAGTAGCTTAAGGTGGGAAATAGTCAAGAAAAAGATGTTTCTGGATTCATTGACACATAAAAACAAAGCTGAAGGTTAAAAGAACTAATACAAAATAATGCCAGGAAAGTACAAAGGATTAAATTATATATATATCTCCATGGTTTTGGGCATATAGACTCTTTCTAAAGAGTGTACATTTCTAAAATCATGAATGTTTACTATGTTATCCTACAAAGACTAATATTAACTTCTTGTTATTTTATACCGAGTAACCCCTGAAGCTTAGGGTGAGAGACACGACACCTAACTTTTCTTATCTGCAGTTAGATACTTCGTCTATGTTGGCTAGACTCATTCTGCGCTCAACTATCAGTCAATACTTGTGGAGAGTAGGTTAGTCCATTTGTTTGTCAGTCATCTTATGATGGATGAAGTTGCTTCCTAGAAATACATTGTAGAGTGTGATTACATAATCATCTTAGAGTAGATACCTGGTTTGCAAAAAACTATCTGGATTGAGTCTCTTCTTAACTGCAACTCTTGGCTTGGATTTTAAGACAAATACAGTTGGATTTTCTTTCTGTATTGATTTATAGAGTGCTGAGTATAAAATAACATAGTTAAAGGCTTCTGCAATAGACTGGCCTCATCAATATACATTAATCAGGCAGAAATGAATCATTTCACTCTTGTCTAAAAAAAAAATAGCAAAAAGAAGATGTTTACAGCTTAGAAGTACAATGACCTTCTCAAGTCAAAGGCTAGCAACATGAATTTGTTATGCAAGGTTGCACAATAAGGAATAGCAAGAAATATTTTGTTTTGTGTACTGATCATATATTAGATTTGCAAAAGGAGTGACAATAAGAAATCATGAGGGAAAAATAGTATCTAGCAGCAATCTATTTTGAAATGACTGAATTAAGTGGTAAACATTCTACTGACTTCTGTGGCAGACAAATTTTTCTCTTCAGTTTTTAAGTAATGTAAAAGTTATTTTTCTGATTAAAGGATGAATGATGGAAATTGAATTAATTTTTCACATTGAAAACAAAGCTTCAGTGTTCATAGGACTTGTAGATGCCATAGTTTTAGAAACAGTTACTTCAGCTCTCTGGAGCTGAAACATTACAGAGTTTCTGTCCATCACCTCCCATCACACAGGCATCATGTGCATAGAGCAGCTGTAATCTAGAGTGAGCATTCAGGAGAATATGTCCATAAGTAAATTTATGGAACGATGTAAGAGAAAGAATAGCTTATACATGGCAAATACTGAATGAATTACATATATTTTCTGAGTCACTTTAAGTGTGTATTACCAGAGGAAACAGAAATGAGTTGTGTTTTTTGTTTGTTTGTTTGTTTGTTTGTTGGGTTTGGGTTTGGGTTTGGGTTTTTTTAATAAATTTTCCGAGATTTTTCCAAGGAAAGAAGTCAATCCATTTCCAGGAATTCTTTTTAGGGAAGGTTAATTTTACTTTGGAGGTATTCTGTGAAGAGAGGGGATGATAAAAGCCAAGGCAATGGTAATAGAACTTGAAGAGCAAATTCAAAACCCTAAAAGCAAATGCTATACCTTAATGAAAGATCACTGTGGCTAATCATAATACTCTCTTTCTAAAGATAATTAATTTCACTTATACCATGCTATTGGGAATTATGAGTGAAGAACTCTTTTATATATATATAAATATATATAAATAAAGCTAGAGATAGGGAGGTGGGAAATTTTATATAAAAAGTCACTAGCTATTTTCTTTTACAAAATTTATTTTCTCATTTTTTTAGTCATTTATCTGTGGTTCTCGTTTCTTGACAATCTCTAGTAGGACCTGTTAAAGAGCTTTAAAAAACTGTTTTTTAACTTTAATTTGAACTATAATAGTAATGATCCATATGAGATTAGATTTTTCCTATATAATAAAAAAAACAATAATTGACCATACGATCTTTTTTGACATTAAACATGAAACAAATTAAAAAAGCAACATGTAGTTACCTTTATGGCAAATGAATAAACCCCACAATTTTAGATAGATATATCAAACTGTAAATACTCATATCTATCAGGTTTAACTCTGAGGTCATTTTCTTTGAACATTTGGTGATAGACTAAAACTCAGTTCTATTAGGTTATTTTATAGTTATGCAGTTACAGGCCTTGTTGAAAATCTTAGCAGGATGTCCTGTAACTTACCTCAACTCCATATCTGCTCATTATTTAATAGCAATTTTGGAGCTATCCCTTAGGCAAAACAATTGCTGACCAAAGTAAAACATGAAATAAATGGAAAGGAAATTAAACTCTTTTATTTAAAGCTCCAGAATTGTGTGCATAGCTTAGAATAACTGTTGGGAATTTCCCAGGAAGCAAATGTCTTTCTCAATTGCTGAAAATAGTTTTGACTACTGAAAGATTATTATAAAAAGGTTTACAAAGAAAAAAATGCCAACATTAAATAAATAGTTCAATAAAGATATCTGGTGTAACATATGCACAAATATTTTATTGCAGAAATCGGTATTGTGCTGTAACATTAAAACCAGTAGAGCACTTTTCTAAAGTTCTTCTGGAAGAGTCTTTTACTTTATTGATATTTTAATGCATTAAAAAGTCAAAGGTATTCTGGTTGCTGGATTCTCTGAGAAAAACTCTCTAGAGAATTGAGGGATATTTTGAAGTACAGTAAGAGTAGGCTTTCTGCTTAAAAATCAATGGCAAGTTAGACAATAACTTCAATAAAAATAAGAGAAAATATTCTTTGCTTTTCTGCAAGTAGGAGAAAAGCATTTTTCCTACCAAAACTATAATTTCTTCTCTTTTTTCCTTACCCCAGAAATCAATAAAAGCCTTCTTGTTTCCAACTAGTCTCATCTAAAAAATCCATCACAATCTCATATTGATGTGCTGCTGATCCACCCATTCATGTGCCTTACCAGGATCTTACTGGGGTTGCTCTGGGGTGTCCTAATACCACATTTTCCTCACTGGCAGTGGTTATCATTTGTAGCATACAGGGAATAGCACTGTGGACCTTGGCCAGATGGGCAGCAGGTATTGGTAGTATTATAACAGACTGAGGACATCTGTTACCTCTAGTCCTTTAGATTACTTTTCCTGACATATGGAGGCCATCAGTGCATTTGTAGTGTTAAAGAGAGACATACAGAAAAGAACTGCATATTTTTTCCTTCCCAATTTCTGTGTACAGAGGTGGAGATAAACCAGATTTTTCTTAACTTAATATGGCCATGAAATTTCCATAATATTATCCCAAAGATGACAAGAAAAAGTTTTTTCTGGAAAGTTTTTAATGAGACTACCAAAGGTCTTCTCTCAACCTTTTCAAATACTTCAAGTCTTAGGCCATTTGATATCCTTCTGTTAAGTACAGACAAAACCTATGGTTGTATCTGTAGAAGTAGATTTTATGGCATTTTTCTTTTAAAATATTTCAGTTTATAGTTGTGGTCATTCCATAACAGGGAAAGATAGTACTACACCTTCATTAGAAGTAATATCTTCTTTTAAATCCCAATTATGTATCACTAACTTCTCCGGAATTTCACTGTTACATTGCAATTCTTTCCTGTTTTATGCAGTGTATGTCCAGGTGTGTCCATAGTTATATAGCACTGTTGATAAATAAAGTAAACAGGAACCGGCTTGTTTAGGAAAAAAGCAATCTTAACTGCACAAAAATGAAGGAAAACTTCCTGCAATACACTGTTATTTTTTTTTTCCACATGTGTTTACTGAGGACTGTACTGATGAACAAACAGCTCTTATGAAGTCACAATTTGAGGTGATTTGTGAAAGCAAGGGATATTTTTTCACTGAAAGAAGTTGTAGAAAAATAAACACTGGGATTTATTGAAGGTTGATTTGCAGGTAATTTGATAACATTTGTTTTGGATACCATTAAAAAAAAGATATTAGGTCCGAATTATGTCCTATAAATAAGTAAATAAATAGAACTCCACCCTAAAACATCTTTCTTTGGACAGGGTTATCTTACATATCATACATGATCTTTGTCTCTTTCTCTTTACAGATTCTCAGTGTATAAAATGTCAAAGGGGGCTACTTCTCATTTACTTCTGTGGTGGAGTATGTTGTTCTTGGAACCAAATAATACTTATAAATTGAAAAAATGTTTCCTCTATGAGAATTAGAAATGCCTCATTATCTCTCCTTGTGTAAAACAGTTCAGTAATTCGGAATTTTCAGTAGTTCAACAGCTGCAATTTAGTGTAATTGAATTGCAATAAATAAAACTTTACAGTCATAACTCTTAATTTAAGAAATAGACCAGTACAAAGTATAGTATGAAATATATATGCTCAAAGAAGTATTTTATTTCACCCTACAGAATTTCTTATTTTCAAAATTGCATTTAATTATTCTTTTCATTGAAACTGTATGTCCATGAAAAGCCTATTCATGAAATGAGCAGCACATTGGAAATTCTCAGAGCATGTTGATGAAGAAATAAATTCTGAAAAGTCAACGTCCAGAAAGCATTGCTAGATTGTTTATGGTGATCTCAGTACATCATGGCAAGATCTGGGAATAGATAACAATGTTATAAAGACTTTATTATCCATAACAAGTGTCTCATAATCTAGGCTGAAAATGTGTTGACTAAAGCAAATCTATTTTTCTCTAAATTACCTATTATTGCTGAAGTCCTAGTGTGTTTAATGGGAGTTCCATCATTCTTCTCTTCTCTTCTTCAGTGACAGGAATGACTCTGCAGTCCAGCTTTATGATGCATTACCACTCCACGTAACTTTAGACTATCAGAGTTATTTTACAATAATAAGTAATCTTAGCTTATAAAGCAGAAAAGCGAAGTTTGAAGCTGCAGGTATGAAACACAAATAAAACCAAAACCTTTGTATATTCCGTACATCTCTCTCTCAAAGGAAAATGTCATGATTTGCTCTAATATAGGCAAACTTGTCTATGATCATATGTGCAAAGATCTACTAAGAAAATGTATTTTAAACATGTGTTCTGTTATGTGAAAATTTACATTGGAGTAAATAACTGCTTGTGCTTTTCATGCTGAGTGCTCTGGTCAACAGCATAATGCAGTACCATGCTTTACCAAAGTAAAAAAAAAATAAATAAAATTCTTTTTTATAACTTTAAATACCTGTTATGGTTTTATGGAAATCTTATGAAATTTCCTTTGCGGATATGCCTCTCAGCATGGATTTTTCTCAAAGAACTCTTCAGCTACATAAACAGTTTTTATCCTACATGGTTATTTTAAGGATGACATCTTAAAGGCTTACTTGTATAAAGTACTTTAAAAACTACCTCTGGAGTTGAAAAAATATGATCAAAAATGTATTTCTGCAAGAATAATGATGAACTTCAGGGGGAGTTCAAAGGATAAAATTTGTATCTGTTTTCTTTTTATTATTTTAGTTGATTTTGTTTATCTTAAGGTACCTAGGAGTCCCAAACTTAGAACAACTTAAGAAAACATGTCCAAGCTGTTTAGTGAAACATATCAGATTATAACCGTTCATCTACTTTTTAGAAGTGAAGTTACTGTACAGAAAGGCAATTGTCTCTTATAACCTCTGATTTAGGATTAGAGGGAGAAAATGTGCATGATGTCCCAGCCTCTACTCAGAATCAAGGCACTAGCCCTACTGCTTGTTGCCTTCTAGCTGCAGCTGGTAGAAGTTCTAAAAGGGTGGATTGCATTGGACAGATAAGGACACAAGGAAAGAATAATAAATAAGAGGTGTTACTGTCAATAATTGCTCTTTCTGCTGTTTAAGAGGCAGAAATGCTTGGCTGCAACAACAGGAATGAGAAATTTAAAACTGATTTTGTTTTGAAAATGGATACGTTCACATGATATTCATTCATTTTTGGGTAAATAACAAATCACAGAAAGAATGTAGCTATGTAATGCATAAGTAAATTTTAGCAAGGAACTCAAAACCACTCTTTTGATTGCATGTCTTTGTCTTTATATAACCCAGACTTCAGAGGTAATATAGCTTCTATGTAATATGTTAGTAAAGTATACACCAGCATTATTTAAACTATTTTGTTTTGCTCATGTGTAATTTTATTTTTTTACATACTAAAAATCTCTTGCATCTGATTGACCGAAAATAATATTTGTTATTCTGGAATGTTAAGCATAAAATCTTGTGCAAAAATATGTTTAATTGTTATTAACAAGAATATACTTTCTTATGCCCCTGAAAACATGCAGAAAGGGAAACATAGCTGTATTATATGTTTTTTTACACAATATCCCAGTTACAGTAGTGTTCATCTGGTGTGCTTTCTCTTCAAAGATGCTTTTTCTTCTGAAGTAAACTTTGTATGTTATCACCTGGAAAAGAGAAGTAAACAGTAATGACTTTTTCATGCTGAAACTACATGTTTACTGCTTCTGTGACATCTTGTAATGTAAAAGATTAGTAATTACATCTAATTAGAAAATATTAAAATACTATGACTTAGAAAAATAATAAAACCTGATTACATTTTATATAAGGTATAAAATCTCACACCTGTGTTTTAAACTTCAAACCAGTTTCTCACTTGATCAAGGGATGACAAGTTTTTTAATGTTTGTGGTTTTGTTTTCCTAAGAGTATTTTAGATTTTTTTTTGAAACTTATTATTAAATATAAAGCTTCTTTTACCAAAAGGAGAATTAAGTTTTATTTATATTACTTTAATTTCCTTTTTAATAACTGTAGTTGTTGACTTTTTTTGTGGTGATGTGTGTCAAATGGACTGATATATAAAGTCTATG
>JANHFX010013939.1:0-10198 GCA_027560015.1 Chloroceryle amazona | reverse complement strand
CTTTTATTATCTCAGCCATCAAGAAGCTATAATAAAGAACTTTTTCTTACAGATTTTTTTTTCATATAATTTTTCTGGCATAAATGTTCATTTTAGTTACAGTCCAGTTCACAAAAAGGCTTGCTTTCTGCCAGGAGTTCACTCAGACATATGTAGTATTATAGGAGAGCAGAGGGAGACATTAGACACAAATAGAATTGTGCTGTAAACATCACTTAGGCAGTAGGGGTTTAGCAGATGAGGAAGGAAAACTTGCCTTACATAAAAAAATAAGAAGATTGAACAAGTAAGTTTTGCAGGTATGATATACACACAAAAAAATTGCATTCTGAAAGGCTCAGGATTAAAATTGCTATATTGACAATGATATTGATGCCATACTATAGGTATATTATTAAAACCTTCTGAGTCATCTGCCTAAAGATCAGACAGCACTGACAGACAAATATCTGTTCTAGGCTAATGACTGATGCACAATGTATCATCTCTAATCAGACTTAATCACTAGCAGCACAATTATCTAAACAACAAAAGCAAAAAATGTTTAATTGCATATTTTTTTCCCTAATATTTTTATAGTTATATATTGAAAAGTCCTCAAGGGATATTTCAACTTCAAGATTATACTTAACATTTTCCACTTCCCTGTTCTTCTGAATACTACATACATAAAAATATGATCTTAATAATATGACAATATGCAAAAAATTCAGAGCTTTACTCAGTGACTCCAGAAACAGTGAATGCGTTTATATACAGTAATTAATTTGCAGTGGCATTTATATGATTGAATTTTCCCTGACTTTCACACAACTCTTCTGACAAATTTTATGTACAGAATATTTAAGACTGAAAGACATTAAATAACCAACTCATTACTGGTACATAAAAGGAAAATATGTGGATTCTTGTTTTCCAGAAGAATTCAAAACCACATTCGTAGGTGATCTCCTTTGCAACAGAGTGCAGACTTTAAAAGGCATAGGTACCACTTGCTATTATAAAACTGAGTTCAGCATTCACTACATGGTGCCTGAATAAAAATTATGACCACTCACTGTGGTGCGAGACTTTAAGAAATTCCTGCATGCTGTTTTTTATCCAAATGTATTGCATTCTTTCATGCAATAAATCTGACTTGGTATCTCAGAGATTTCTTCCTAGACTGTGAAAGTATACATGTATGCTTTCTCAAGCTGCTGTCTGAATAGACAGTAAAACTCTACTCCCAGAGTATGCCCGCTTTCCTGACTCTATCCCATCCTTGCAACATCCGTATAGAACTGCTTTCATTTTACAAAGTCCCTCATTGTCAGGAAGGCCATGGTGATCAGAGTAGTAGCTTAACAACTGTTAACATGGCTGAGGACCCTAGCAAAGTCTAAGAAAACCCTCCAGCAATCTGCTGTGGGACTCCCTGACATTAGTGGGTATTCCATCATTCTTGACCTACTTAAGTTTTTTTCTGCACTCCCTAGCCTCATTAGATGGAAATCCTTTCTCGCAAACGATTCCTAATTCTAGGCCATAAGAAGGACTTCTGAGATGTGTACAATGTAACTGAGAATGGGGATATTTTTGTAGGCAGACTCACAAATCTGATGGCTTGTCATCTGTTCTTTAATCTGTTTGTAATATACCTTTACAGTACTCTTTTCATACTTACAAGTCATTCTCCTGGTATGGTTTAAGTAATTTCCATAAACTTACTTCTTGCAAGTAACGTAGCATTTCATTCTTCGCTGAACATTTACTAGAGAGAGAACTCTGTCTTCCCTGACAGTATTAATACCTTGTGAAGAAACTTACCTTTTGTGCTATGCCTCCCGGTCTTTCCTAGTGTATAAAGGCCATTAATAATTTAGAGTGCTCTCCATTGTTCTATGCCATTGATAAAAAGAAATAGATATTTCTTCTCCAATTTAACAAAAATTTGGATGAACTGGAAACAATTCAACATAGGTCATGCCTGAATTTTAAACAAAGGCTTAGCAGGGAATAATCTGTCTTCATAAATATTTTTGAATTGTCACTACTCTGAAGTGCTCCTAACGGCCAAGAGCTTTCTCACTTGAATTGTCTAGCTGTGAAGTCTTTTGAACTATGAAAAGCTCCCTTACATTCCCTGTTAATTAACTTAGCAAAAATGCTGGGTTTTAATACCAAGGCTAGGTAAACAACCATTCCTAAGCTCCAGTCTCCTTGGGTGCGAGATGCCTGTCTGTTTTGGACTAGACCCAGTGACTAGTGTGTGCTGCTTGATCTATCAGGCAGATCCAATTGCAACCAAAGAAAGCATAAGGGATATTTTACTTCTCTTGACTAATCAGACTGAAAGTGTTCATTGGGAAACAGACACTGAAATAGAGCTTTTCCGTGTAACTAGTAGAAGGAGAATGAAAGAAGGTGAATTTAGCAATTTTTGATATATCTTCACAGGAAAATCCCAGAAAAATGCACTGACTTAATAGCTAGTGAGTGAGTGAAGTGGTTGTCCAGCAGTTCTCAAAACTTTATCAGTTTTTGTGTGTTCAACAAGATGCTGAGCTCTCTCAGCTGAAGTCATGACCACCAGGGAAGTCCTTCAACACTTTGAAAATTCAGTCATGTTTAGAGTATTTAGCACACTGACTCAAAATCTGTGACTTTGTATCACGCCTATACTAAAAGCAGTGAATATTTGCAAATACAAATTTTATTCTAAAAATGAAAGTGCTTTTATCCAATAATAAGATCAAATCCATTTTTTTACACATGCTGTCAAAATATTTTAGTCATTTCATTTCCATAAAAAGAAATATTTTGTAGTCCTATTATCCTTTAATGAACATGTTTTACCTGACTTAAAGGTTCTTTTACAGTTCAAAATGTGTTAAATGCTTTTTAATTGACAGCTAAATTCATATTCAGTGAGTTTTTATGAAAATTTTTATTCCAATATTTAAAGAAATATAAACTAGTGTCACTTACAAACCTTAAATTAAAATAAGATTATTTCATCCCTTGATTTCTCTCAAGAAAGACTGCATATAGATGAATGAACTGGTTTATAACTAGAAAATATTTTCTCTTCCTGAAACCATGAGAGAATTCAAATACTATAAAGAGTTTTGTGAACACAAAACCATGTTTATATAAAACAATCTGGGAAAATGCAACAACTATCCCTGTGACTTTTCATCAGGTGTTTAAAAAATGCGATTGTTCTAATGCACTTTGCCTGACTATTGTAATATTTCTTTTATGAGATTGCTGGCAAAAACATTTGTGAAAGTGACATACTGGGAATGTCTAAATAAAATAAAATAGGCTTTAATAGATTAAGTTTAAGCAATCCCACTGGAATACTTAATCAAATGACTACAAACACCTAAGATCTAATACATTGTAAATGTTTAGATAGAAAGATCTAGATCACTTGCAGTGTGATATAATTTAGTGAAAAAAAAATTGTACCTACTGTGTGATTATGGTCTGTGATCAAACTAGTCATTTTGATCATTTTTCAGTGTATCCTCCAAAAGGAGTTGACTACAGAGTAAAGAAGAAGGACTCACAAAGTATATACCTGATTTCTGCCAAAAGACCACAGCAAAGATCCCAGATGGGGAATTGGAGTAATAAAAAGGAACCCGTGTTTGACAATCTATTTCTTCCTTTGTGTCTGCAAGAAGACAACAGGTAAGTAATATTCCTCTACGGGCTACTTCTTTTCATATACTGCTGCTTCCCATGAGAATCTTACAGCCTTTTCCTCAGGTTTCTAGCTGTTAGCAGAGGTATACCATGACAGGTATCAGCATACTCTTACTCTGAAATACCAATGAACCTTTCAGGAAAGTGTGTTCTGTGACTCTTAATTTTTGTTTCTTTCAGTTGGACATACAGACTCTGAAGACTGCAAAAAGAAACAGCAGACTGAAGGCACACTTATGGCTCCTAAAAGTAATCTTTCTCATCTACAAGATGCTTACTTTTAAACATGAAGAATTTGTATCTTATGTGACAGTGCAACTGCTCCTATCCTATTCATACATACATACATGTATATGTGTGTGTATACATACATAGGTATAACTATTTATATGTGTATATGTATATATAGGATTTTCACATTGTTGCAGTCAGCCACTTCCCTCTGGCTCCTTTAATTAATTGGGTGATTTTTCTTTCTGAAATATTCTGTTCCAAGCCTGAAAGTATAATCTTAATGGAGGACTTTAATACAATGTCAAATAGATTACAATCTAGTTATTTTCTGAGCCATACAATTAAAAGGGATTTAACAGTGTTATGGCCTACATTTGCTGCCCTTGTTATTCAAGCTCCAATCATGCAGTGTATTCACTGGAGGGTATAGGGAAGGAGGGGCATAGCAGAGTAAGTCCTCAGATCTCAAAGAATAAGGTTGCCCTTAGGACATACTTTGCTATAATGTGATGAGGAAGAAATATAAAATAATGTCAAGCAAAAGAAAATGCAACAGCTCCTTGGGTGTTTAAATCAAGAGATTAGACATGACCAAATAGCCTCAAGGAGTAGGTTCATCTTTGATCTTTCTCAGACCCTGCGCTGCTTCTATGTTTCTCTTGCTAACTTGAAAATAAGCAGGAACAATGGACTTTTTAATAGTGAATCAGTTCCAGGATAGAGTAGTAAATGCTAAATAAACCCCACCATGTACATTTCTGTGTTGACTGGAGGGAAAACTACAGTTACAGTATTTTCCACATGGACTTGTAGATAGAAGCCAGCTGCTCTCTACATATAGGAACTACTTTTAGAAGCATACAGAACATCATAGAGGCTTTTTTTTTTTTGCCTTGGAATGAGTAAGAGTGGCTTCTGTAGTCTCTTCTGCTTTATGGGATTAGCTCAACTGATTGGTAAACCGGAAAAGCCCTGTGTAACTACTTAGATTGTTCCTAAGCTATACAGTTCAGAAGTAAAATGAGGCAAGACCCTGGAGAGAAGTAAAATGAGACAAGACTCCGGAGTGCAATGAGAAGCAGCAGGATGTAGAAGAGCAAGCTGGGTACTAAAACTGTTAAATCACAGAAGAATGTATCTGGCTTTGAAAATGTCACTCCAAGATTTAGACAATCATTATGAGCAAACATAGTATGGTTTGGTTTGGTTTCAAAAGGAAATTTTATGTGGTTCTTCTAAAATAGAGTCTCCTGTTTGTGCTCACTAATTTCACTTCCATAAAGCACTGTAGAAAGCATGACACCTTGTCTTGCTGCCTGGAGTTAGTGATCTAGACAGTGTAATTAAATATATAGTAAAAGATACACACAACTGTATAGTGCATAGTATTGTATACATACAAACAGTATATGCAAGTGAAGTTGTCAATTGCAGCAGTGTTGAGGAAGGAATTTGAATGCAGCTTCAACTTACATGTATATTGTACAAGATCTGCTCATTTGTTTTTCTTTCTAAGTAACATTATGTCTTCAAAGTTCCCACCAAGTTTTTGTGTACTTGTGATTTTGCTCAGTTATGTAGTACTTCTGTTCTGTATAGGTACTTCATTAACACTATATGACGATGAAGTTGATAATTCAGAATATAAAGCTGACAGCTTGATAGTAAGTTAGAATAATAGGCATTAAGTCAATTAATGAGTATTAACACTAAAGACTGCTATTGAATATGAAGACAGGTTTTTTTGGTTAATTATAACAAAAAAAAAAAGGTAACAAACACCAAACCAACAAAGACACATGTTTCTGTGACTGACATAAATTTCTTGTTGTGCCCTTCACAAAACCAGAAATCATTGACTAATAGAGCAATTAGAAGGGCTATTTTCATCAGATGACTTAGATCTGTGGTGATGTCTTTTAGGGCCACAATCCAACAAATCGCTTAAGAGTGTGATAAAACTTAAGCTCATGCTTAAGAGCTTTTCTGGATCGGAGCCTGAGATAGGCAATACTCACACCTCATGACTCAGAAACTTAAGTTAATTTTCTTAAGAGCTGTTAGGAAATTTTGTCCCTTAATACAGAAAAGAGTTATGGTAGGTTGTCTGGCATGAATTACTCCCTTTATCCTAAACAGCAGTTCCTGACTACTGTTGGATAAAGGATATCGTGCTTGGTTGGGTAGGTAATTTGACAATGTGTTGCATAACTTACATTATTGATAAAAAAAACCTTGATGTGTCCCTGTTCAGTGTGGCTCTCAACTGCTTGTAGAATAATTCAACTGAGAGTCATTTCAACCAAGTATCTTAGCTCAGACATTGGAAGTATATATTCATAATGACAGTGAGTTAAATGTATTATTAAAGGAAGAAACAAAATCACAGTTTTTCCAATCAATTGTTTATCAAGCTGATGTATGTAAATTCTTGTTAGCCTGAGGAAACTTAATTTGTTTCACTAGTAGCATAGCATTACACTTTATTGTTTAACATTTTCATTTTCACACATGCATTAACAGGAGATTCAGGAGAAAATTTTGTTTCTACTTGTTAAAAAAAAGTCTCTCTGAATTTTATTTGGAATGATTTCACCTTGAGAACTTTTATTCTCAATGCCCCTTTCCTAATTTAAAGATATAATAAAATTAATATCTCAAAGAGAATTAAAGATTAACAGTAAAACCTAATCTGGAAGCAAAAATTCAGCCAACTGAAAACAACCTTTATATTTGGTTCTCCCTTTCATGATTTTCCCATTCTTCAAATTTTTATTTTCAAAAACCTGAAATGAAAAGAAGAAATTAGCAACGTGAGCCAAAAGTCTTCAGAAAAGTAGGCTGAGAAGAGAAGAATTTCAGAGCTACACAAGGAACAACAGAAAAAACCTTTTCATCCTCTGCTTTGTACATTCTAATTTTAAACATTTAGTTTTGTCTTAAATAGCTCCAAGTCTACAGTCCTAAATATTTGTTCAATATTAAATCATTCAGCTGATACTTAATTTCTGACATTCAGTTCCATGTACATATCAGTCTGATGAAATTTTCTCAGTAATGTACTCTACAATTTCCCTTTTATCACCTTCTTCATATTCATTATATTTGAATACATCACCCTGGAGAAGTCTTAAAATCAGGAGCTTTGATTCCTACCTTTGTTTGATTTCTGCCTTTCTCAAAGCTGTATGTATATAATGATAGTTTAATAACTCCTGATAAATCAGTTGCATTCTCGTTTAATAACTGTGATGTTCTTTTCTGAATTCGAAATATATGTTTTCTGCTATTCCGTTATACAGAGCTGAACACTATAGGAAACATTTTCATTTTTCAAAGTCAGTCACCTGAAAATGCTATCAGAAATTTGCTTTAGATTCTGTTTATTCAAATTAGAATGAAAAATATTTAGTCCTGGGTTCACCTAGGATAAGGTTTATTATCACCAGAGTCTGTGAGTGGGCCACAGCCAGGATAGAAAATTGAATCAGCCAATGGGGCATTTGATATCATATGACATCATGCTCACTATATAAGGGAAAGGGTTGGGCTAGGTAGAGTGCTTGGTTTCTGGCACTGCACCATTGGCAGCTCTAGGTGGTTGGTACACTCTATATTACTCACTTTATATATTGTTTCAATAATAAAACTGTTATTACTGTTGTTTCCTTTTATGTTGTTCTATTAAATTCTCCCTACCTCAGATAATGGTGTTTTGCCCTTTTCTCCTCATTCTCCTTTCCATCCCACCAGGAAGTGTATGTGTGTGTGTCTATGTGTGAGCAAGTGGCCATGTGGTGCTCAGCTCACCTCTGTGTCTAAAACACAGCAAGGTGTAGAAAAAAGAAATCTTTTTTTATTATTATTCAATGTTGTAATATTTACCAGAAGGTTCCATTCTTCACTAACACTCAAGGAAATTTTTGCATAAATAAACCAAGAAGCAATGATATTTTTGAAACATTTAAGTTGACATATACCTAGAAAGATTTATTGCCTGTTAGTACTGTGCCTCAAAGTCAATTCTCTTTTACGGTCAAATGGAAAGTAAATTATTTTATGCCACCTTGCTGAGAGGAAGGAATGTTTGAAATTATAATATCAATATAGCATGATACTTTCCCTTCCATCAACTTCGATGTCATGTTGGATACTATGTTGTTGTGTTATAAGTCCCAAGATTAAATGATTGACATATGAATAGTTCTTACTTTGACCAAGGCAAGGAAAAATTGGAAAATGAGAGGCTTGTCTATAGGATTTATCTTCAGAGTAGTAGAAAGTGTAAATCTAAAAGTATTCCTTAATGATGCCTCTTTATATGCAATGCCGCTCAGGAAAACCGTGACCTAATACTATAGTATGAATTATGCTCATATTAGTGAGGCATGTATATTTGCCATGAAAACTGTCAATAATGTAGGTGTCTAGTGTCTAAAAAGTTGTGTTTCAATGCATCAGACATATCTGTTGTGACAGTTACTACTGAAAAATGAATATTTATTCACATCTTGTTGGGTGATTTTTTTCCTGATAGTTCTAAATAATAGTAGTATCTATGCCCATGATTTTGTGACAAGTCTTAGCAAAGAGGTCCTATACAGGGTACTGAATGCCTTGTAGTTCTTGGGTTACATCAGGTTATTATTGCAGTTGACTAACAGCCCTGTCTTTCCTAGTGTATTCCCATGATAAAATAATCTGACCAGGAAATATTAAGTTTCTAAGTTTCTGCTTGTTTGGACTCTGTCTTTTTTTTTTTTTTTTTTTTTTTTTTTGGAGGGCCTTAAAAAAAGTAACAGAAAAAAAGGGATTACCCAAAAGGGGAAACAAAACAAGGCCGAACCAGTCCCTCGCACTTCTGATCAATGACTCCTGCACCCAGCTGCCTCAAAATGGGAAAATATATTTTCCAGGTATGCTGAGAAAAAGCATTTCCTGGATTTAATGTAACATGCTCCTAATTACATAGTATACAAGGATTTAAAGGATCAAAGCATCATAGATTTGCTTTTCAAAGTTACCTTCTTAAATCAGCTTTACAATGGATTTACATTGCCTGCGGACATGAAGCACCAGAGTAAAACTAAGCCACTCTGATTTCCAAACCATCATTTAAAGGGCTATAATTCATATTTAATGAAGAAAAAATGGGAGAAAAAGCATCCGCAAGCATTTAACAAGAGACTTTATGAAGATTTTTTTACCCACTGCTAAAAGCCCTTCACCTTATCCTTTCATTGTGTAGGCTGATGTAACATGTTTAGAGGAAGTTGGATATTTTTAGAAAGTTTTTATTAAAAAAGGTAATATTAGAAATAAATGATGGCTTAGATTTAGATGGTATGGCTGGAGAATTTCCTCAAATGTATAAAGAAGGCTTGTTTTAAAGAGGAAAGTAATTCCTAGTATTCCACCTACACCTAGACCAGAGAGCTGACATACTCAGAATATTTCCCACAATGAGTCAGAGAACACTTTCTTGAGAGATAAGAGCAAGTTTGAACTCCATGGCTGCAGCAATTCTTCCCAATTCACAGTATTAAATGAAGTATAGATCCCACTGGACACAAGCCCCTCCAAATATTATTAAGGTAAGGTGGCTTGTCTTCTTTATTAGTTCTTTTATAAGAATGGTTGGACACTGGGTAATCTTTACAGTATCACAGTATCACAGGGTGTCAGGGATTAGAAGGGACCTTGGAGATCTTCAGGTCCAACCCCCCTGCCAGAGCACAGGTCACACAGGAACACATCCAGGTAGGTTTTGAAAATCTCCAGAGAAGGAGACTCCACAACCTCTCTAGGGAGCCTGTTCCAGCCCCAGGTGTCTCAGCCTTTTCTCCTGAGGTATGTGTTCCAGCCCCTTCATCATCCTTGTAGCCCTCTGTTGGACTCTCTTGAGAGGATCCCTGTCTCTCTTGAACTGGGGAACCCAGAAATGGATGCAATACTCCAGGTGAGGTCTCACCAGTGCAGAGTAGAGGGGGAGCAGAACCATCCTCGATCTGCTGGACATGCTCACCTTAATGCACCCCAGGATACCATTGGCCTTCCTGACCACAAGAGCACATTGCTGTCCCATGGAGAACTTGCTGTCCACCAGGACTCCTGAGTCCTTCTCCACAGGGCTGCTCTCCAGCAGATCACCTCCCAGTCTGTACTGGTGGACTTTATTATTCTTCTCCAGATGCAGGACTCTGCACTTACCCTTGTTAAACCTCATTAGGTTCAGCTCTGCCCAGCTCTCCAGTCTGTCCAAGTCTCG